>OX442319.1:9323963-9598963 GCA_949358305.1 Strigamia acuminata | reverse complement strand
TTCCTTGACTCACCCCTAAGACACTCACCAAGTTTCAGCACCTCGCACCTTCTGATACTTGAGTAACACACTCCCAAACACAGCAACTTTTTTCGAACATTTCAGCTTTTTCCGAAATCGCAACCCGCGTTCAAACACCCATAAAAAGAAAACCATACACAGGAAACTTCCCAAACTTTTTTTGGCACTTCCTTGACTCACCCCTAAGACACTCACCAAGTTTCAGCACCTCGCACCTTCTGATACTTAAGTAACACACTCTCAAACACTGCAACTTTTTCCGAAATTGCAACCCGACTTCAAACACCCATAAAAAGAAAACCATACACAGGAAACTTCCCAAACTTTTTTTGGCACTTCCTTGACTCACCCCTAAGACACTCACCAAGTTTCAGCACCTCGCACCTTCTGATACTTAAGTAACACACTCTCAAACACTGCAACTTTTTTCGAACATTTCAGCTTTTTCCGAAATCGCAACCCGATTTCAAACACCCATAAAAAGAAAACCATACACAGGAAACTTCCCAAACTTTTTTTGGCACTTCCTTGACTCACCCCTAAGACACTCACCAAGTTTCAGCACCTCGCACCTTCTGATACTTGAGTAACACACTCCTAAACACTGCAACTTTTTCTAACACTGCAACTTTTTCCGAAATTGCTACCCGACTTCAAACACCCATAAAAAGAAAACCATACACAGGAAACTTCCCAAATCTTTTTTGGCACTTCCTTGACTCACCCCTAAGACACTCACCAAGTTTCAGCACCTCGCACCTTCTGATACTTGAGTAACACACTCCCAAACACTGCAACTTTTTTCGAACATTTCAGCTTTTTCCGAAATCGCAACCCGAGTTCAAACACCCATAAAAAGAAAACCATACACAGGAAACTTCCCAAACTTTTTTTGGCACTTCCTTGACTCACCCCTAAGACACTCACCAAGTTTCAGCACCTCGCACCTTCTGATACTTGAGTAACACACTCCCAAACACTGCAACTTTTTTCGAACATTTCAGCTTTTTCCGAAATCGCAACCCGACTTCAAACACCCATAAAAAGAAAACCATACACAGGAAACTTCCCAAACTGTTTTTGGCACTTCCTTGACTCACTCCTAAGACACTCACCAAGTTTCAGCACCTCGCACCTTCTGATACTTGAGTAACACACTCCCAAACACAGCAACTTTTTCCGAAATTGCAACCCGACTTCAAACACCCATAAAAAGAAAACCATACACAGGAAACTTCCCAAACTGTTTTTGGCACTTCCTTGACTCACTCCTAAGACACTCACCAAGTTTCAGCACCTCGCACCTTCTGATACTTGAGTAACACACTCCCAAACACAGCAACTTTTTCCGAAATTGCAACCCGACTTCAAACACCCATAAAAAGAAAACCATACACAGGAAACTTCCCAAACTGTTTTTGGCACTTCCTTGACTCACTCCTAAGACACTCACCAAGTTTCAGCACCTCGCACCTTCTGATACTTGAGTAACACACTCCCAAACACTGCAACTTTTTCCGAAATTGCAACCCGACTTCAAACACCCATAAAAAGAAAACCATACACAGGAAACTTCCCAAACTGTTTTTGGCACTTCCTTGACTCACTCCTAAGACACTCACCAAGTTTCAGCACCTCGCACCTTCTGATACTTGAGTAACACACTCCCAAACACAGCAACTTTTTCCGAAATTGCAACCCGACTTCAAACACCCATAAAAAGAAAACCATACACAGGAAACTTCCCAAACTGTTTTTGGCACTTCCTTGACTCACTCCTAAGACACTCACCAAGTTTCAGCACCTCGCACCTTCTGATACTTGAGTAACACACTCCCAAACACTGCAACTTTTTCCGAAATTGCAACCCGATTTCAAACACCCATAAAAAGAAAACCATACACAGGAAACTTCCCAAACTGTTTTTGGCACTTCCTTGACTCACTCCTAAGACACTCACCAAGTTTCAGCACCTCGCACCTTCTGATACTTGAGTAACACACTCCCAAACACAGCAACTTTTTCTGACACTGCAACTTTTTCCGAAATTGCTACCCGACTTCAAACACCCATAAAAAGAAAACCATACACAGGAAACTTCCCAAACTTTTTTTGGCACTTCCTTGACTCACCCCTAAGACACTCACCAAGTTTCAGCACCTCGCACCTTCTGATACTTGAGTAACACACTGCAACTTTTTTCTAACATTTCAGCTTTTTCCGAAATCGCAACCCGACTTCAAACACCGATAAAAAGAAAACCATACACAGGAAACTTCCCAAACTTTTTTTGGCACTTCCTTGACTCACCCCTAAGACACTCACCAAGTTTCAGCACCTCGCACCTTCTGATACTTGAGTAACATACTCCCAAACATTTCAGCTTTTTCCGAAATCGCAACCCGCGTTCAAACACCCATAAAAAGAAAACCATACACAGGAAACTTCCCAAACTTTTTTTGGCACTTCCTTGACTCACCCCTAAGACACTCACCAAGTTTCAGCACCTCGCACCTTCTGATACTTAAGTAACACACTCTCAAACACTGCAACTTTTTCCGAAATTGCAACCCGACTTCAAACACCCATAAAAAGAAAACCATACACAGGAAACTTCCCAAACTTTTTTTGGCACTTCCTTGACTCACCCCTAAGACACTCACCAAGTTTCAGCACCTCGCACCTTCTGATACTTAAGTAACACACTCTCAAACACTGCAACTTTTTTCGAACATTTCAGCTTTTTCCGAAATCGCAACCCGATTTCAAACACCCATAAAAAGAAAACCATACACAGGAAACTTCCCAAACTTTTTTTGGCACTTCCTTGACTCACCCCTAAGACACTCACCAAGTTTCAGCACCTCGCACCTTCTGATACTTGAGTAACACACTCCTAAACACTGCAACTTTTTCTAACACTGCAACTTTTTCCGAAATTGCTACCCGACTTCAAACACCCATAAAAAGAAAACCATACACAGGAAACTTCCCAAATCTTTTTTGGCACTTCCTTGACTCACCCCTAAGACACTCACCAAGTTTCAGCACCTCGCACCTTCTGATACTTGAGTAACACACTCCCAAACACTGCAACTTTTTTCGAACATTTCAGCTTTTTCCGAAATCGCAACCCGAGTTCAAACACCCATAAAAAGAAAACCATACACAGGAAACTTCCCAAACTTTTTTTGGCACTTCCTTGACTCACCCCTAAGACACTCACCAAGTTTCAGCACCTCGCACCTTCTGATACTTGAGTAACACACTCCCAAACACTGCAACTTTTTTCGAACATTTCAGCTTTTTCCGAAATCGCAACCCGAATTCAAACACCCATAAAAAGAAAACCATACACAGGAAACTTCCCAAACTGTTTTTGGCACTTCCTTGACTCACTCCTAAGACACTCACCAAGTTTCAGCACCTCGCACCTTCTGATACTTGAGTAACACACTCCCAAACACAGCAACTTTTTCCGAAATTGCAACCCGACTTCAAACACCCATAAAAAGAAAACCATACACAGGAAACTTCCCAAACTGTTTTTGGCACTTCCTTGACTCACTCCTAAGACACTCACCAAGTTTCAGCACCTCGCACCTTCTGATACTTGAGTAACACACTCCCAAACACAGCAACTTTTTCCGAAATTGCAACCCGACTTCAAACACCCATAAAAAGAAAACCATACACAGGAAACTTCCCAAACTGTTTTTGGCACTTCCTTGACTCACTCCTAAGACACTCACCAAGTTTCAGCACCTCGCACCTTCTGATACTTGAGTAACACACTCCCAAACACTGCAACTTTTTCCGAAATTGCAACCCGACTTCAAACACCCATAAAAAGAAAACCATACACAGGAAACTTCCCAAACTGTTTTTGGCACTTCCTTGACTCACTCCTAAGACACTCACCAAGTTTCAGCACCTCGCACCTTCTGATACTTGAGTAACACACTCCCAAACACAGCAACTTTTTCCGAAATTGCAACCCGACTTCAAACACCCATAAAAAGAAAACCATACACAGGAAACTTCCCAAACTGTTTTTGGCACTTCCTTGACTCACTCCTAAGACACTCACCAAGTTTCAGCACCTCGCACCTTCTGATACTTGAGTAACACACTCCCAAACACTGCAACTTTTTCCGAAATTGCAACCCGATTTCAAACACCCATAAAAAGAAAACCATACACAGGAAACTTCCCAAACTGTTTTTGGCACTTCCTTGACTCACTCCTAAGACACTCACCAAGTTTCAGCACCTCGCACCTTCTGATACTTGAGTAACACACTCCCAAACACAGCAACTTTTTCTGACACTGCAACTTTTTCCGAAATTGCTACCCGACTTCAAACACCCATAAAAAGAAAACCATACACAGGAAACTTCCCAAACTTTTTTTGGCACTTCCTTGACTCACCCCTAAGACACTCACCAAGTTTCAGCACCTCGCACCTTCTGATACTTGAGTAACACACTGCAACTTTTTTCTAACATTTCAGCTTTTTTTGAAATCGCAACCCGACTTCAAACACCGATAAAAAGAAAACCATACACAGGAAACTTCCCAAACTGTTTTTGGCACTTCCTTGACTCACTCCTAAGACACTCACCAAGTTTCAGCACCTCGCACCTTCTGATACTTTAGTAACACACTGCAACTTTTTTCGAACATTTCAGCTTTTTCCGAAATCGCAACCCGACTTCAAACACCGATAAAAAGAAAACCATACACAGGAAACTTCCCAAACTGTTTTTGGCACTTCCTTGACTCACTCCTAAGACACTCACCAAGTTTCAGCACCTCGCACCTTCTGATACTTTAGTAACACACTGCAACTTTTTTCGAACATTTCAGCTTTTTCCGAAATCGCAACCCGACTTCAAACACCGATAAAAAGAAAACCATACACAGGAAACTTCCCAAACTTTTTTTGGCACTTCCTTGACTCACCCCTAAGACACTCACCAAGTTTCAGCACCTCGCACCTTCTGATACTTGAGTAACATACTCCCAAACATTTCAGCTTTTTCCGAAATCGCAACCCGACTTCAAACACCCATAAAAAGAAAACCATACACAGGAAACTTCCCAAACTTTTTTGGCACTTCCTTGACTTACCCCTAAGACACTCACCAAGGTTCAGCACCTCGCACTTTCTGATACTTGAGTAACACACTCCCAAACACTGCAACTTTTTTCGAAATTGCAACCCGACTTCAAACACCCATAAAAAGAAAACCATACACAGGAAACTTCCCAAACTTTTTTTGGCACTTCCTTGACTCACCCCTAAGACACTCACCAAGTTTCAGCACCTCGCACCTTCTGATACTTGAGTAACACACTCCCAAACACTGCAACTTCTTTTGAACATTTCAGCTTTTTCCGAAATCGCAACTCGATTTCAAACACCCATAAAAAGAAAACCATACACAGGAAACTTCCCAAACTTTTTTTGGCACTTCCTTGACTCACCCCTAAGACACTCACCAAGGTTCAGCACCTCGCACTTTCTGATACTTGAATAACACACTCCCAAACACTGCAACTTTTTTCGAAATCGCAACCCGACTTCAAACACCCATAAAAAGAAAACCATACACAGGAAACTTCCCAAACTTTTTTTGGCACTTCCTTGACTCACCCCTAAGACACTCACCAAGGTTCAGCACCTCGCACTTTCTGATACTTGAATAACACACTCCCAAACACTGCAACTTTTTTCGAAATCGCAACCCGACTTCAAACACCCATAAAAAGAAAACCATACACAGGAAACTTCCCAAACTTTTTTTGGCACTTCCTTGACTCACCCCTAAGACACTCACCAAGGTTCAGCACCTCGCACTTTCTGATACTTGAGTAACACACTCCCAAACACTGCAACTTTTTTTGAACATTTCAGCTTTTTTCGAAATCGCAACCCGACTTCAAACACCCATAAAAAGAAAACCATACACAGGAAACTTCCCAAACTTTTTTTGGCACTTCCTTGACTCACCCCTAAGACACTCACCAAGGTTCAGCACCTCGCACTTTCTGATACTTGAGTAACACACTCCCAAACACTGCAACTTTTTTTGAACATTTCAGCTTTTTTCGAAATCGCAACCCGACTTCAAACACCCATAAAAAGAAAACCATACACAGGAAACTTCCCAAACTTTTTTTGGCACTTCCTTGACTCACCCCTAAGTCACTCACCAAGGTTCAGCACCTCGCACTTTCTGATACTTGAGTAACACACTCCCAAACACTGCAACCTTTTTTGAACATTTCAGCTTTTTTCGAAATCGCAACCCGACTTCAAACACCCATAAAAAGAAAACCATACACAGGAAACTTCCCAAACTTTTTTTGGCACTTCCTTGACTCACCCCTAAGACACTCACCAAGGTTCAGCACCTCGCACTTTCTGATACTTGAGTAACACACTCCCAAACACTGCAACTTTTTTTGAACATTTCAGCTTTTTTCGAAATCGCAACCCGACTTCAAACACCCATAAAAAGAGAACCATACACAGGAAACTTCCCAAACTTTTTTTGGCACTTCCTTGACTCACCCCTAAGTCACTCACCAAGGTTCAGCACCTCGCACTTTCTGATACTTGAGTAACACACTCCCAAACACTGCAACCTTTTTTGAACATTTCAGCTTTTTTCGAAATCGCAACCCGACTTCAAACACCCATAAAAAGAAAACCATACACAGGAAACTTCCCAAACTTTTTTTGGCACTTCCTTGACTCACCCCTAAGACACTCACCAAGGTTCAGCACCTCGCACTTTCTGATACTTGAGTAACACACTCCCAAACACTGCAACTTTTTTCAAACATTTCAGCTTTTTTCGAAATCGCAACCCGACTTCAAACACCCATAAAAAGAAAACCATACACAGGAAACTTCCCAAACTGTTTTTGGCACTTCCTTGACTCACTCCTAAGACACTCACCAAGTTTCAGCACCTCGCACCTTCTGATACTTTAGTAACACACTGCAACTTTTTTCGAACATTTCAGCTTTTTCCGAAATCGCAACCCGACTTCAAACACCGATAAAAAGAAAACCATACACAGGAAACTTCCCAAACTGTTTTTGGCACTTCCTTGACTCACTCCTAAGACACTCACCAAGTTTCAGCACCTCGCACCTTCTGATACTTTAGTAACACACTGCAACTTTTTTCGAACATTTCAGCTTTTTCCGAAATCGCAACCCGACTTCAAACACCGATAAAAAGAAAACCATACACAGGAAACTTCCCAAACTTTTTTTGGCACTTCCTTGACTCACCCCTAAGACACTCACCAAGTTTCAGCACCTCGCACCTTCTGATACTTGAGTAACATACTCCCAAACATTTCAGCTTTTTCCGAAATCGCAACCCGACTTCAAACACCCATAAAAAGAAAACCATACACAGGAAACTTCCCAAACTTTTTTGGCACTTCCTTGACTTACCCCTAAGACACTCACCAAGGTTCAGCACCTCGCACTTTCTGATACTTGAGTAACACACTCCCAAACACTGCAACTTTTTTCGAAATTGCAACCCGACTTCAAACACCCATAAAAAGAAAACCATACACAGGAAACTTCCCAAACTTTTTTTGGCACTTCCTTGACTCACCCCTAAGACACTCACCAAGTTTCAGCACCTCGCACCTTCTGATACTTGAGTAACACACTCCCAAACACTGCAACTTCTTTTGAACATTTCAGCTTTTTCCGAAATCGCAACCCGACTTCAAACACCGATAAAAAGAAAACCATACACAGGAAACTTCCCAAACTTTTTTTGGCACTTCCTTGACTCACCCCTAAGACACTCACCAAGTTTCAGCACCTCGCACCTTCTGATACTTGAGTAACATACTCCCAAACATTTCAGCTTTTTCCGAAATCGCAACCCGACTTCAAACACCCATAAAAAGAAAACCATACACAGGAAACTTCCCAAACTTTTTTGGCACTTCCTTGACTTACCCCTAAGACACTCACCAAGGTTCAGCACCTCGCACTTTCTGATACTTGAGTAACACACTCCCAAACACTGCAACTTTTTTCGAAATTGCAACCCGACTTCAAACACCCATAAAAAGAAAACCATACACAGGAAACTTCCCAAACTTTTTTTGGCACTTCCTTGACTCACCCCTAAGACACTCACCAAGTTTCAGCACCTCGCACCTTCTGATACTTGAGTAACACACTCCCAAACACTGCAACTTCTTTTGAACATTTCAGCTTTTTCCGAAATCGCAACTCGATTTCAAACACCCATAAAAAGAAAACCATACACAGGAAACTTCCCAAACTTTTTTTGGCACTTCCTTGACTCACCCCTAAGACACTCACCAAGGTTCAGCACCTCGCACTTTCTGATACTTGAATAACACACTCCCAAACACTGCAACTTTTTTCGAAATCGCAACCCGACTTCAAACACCCATAAAAAGAAAACCATACACAGGAAACTTCCCAAACTTTTTTTGGCACTTCCTTGACTCACCGCTAAGACACTCACCAAGGTTCAGCACCTCGCACTTTCTGATACTTGAATAACACACTCCCAAACACTGCAACTTTTTTCGAAATCGCAACCCGACTTCAAACACCCATAAAAAGAAAACCATACACAGGAAACTTCACAAACTTTTTTTGGCACTTCCTTGACTCACCCCTAAGACACTCACCAAGGTTCAGCACCTCGCACTTTCTGATACTTGAGTAACACACTCCCAAACACTGCAACTTTTTTTGAACATTTCAGCTTTTTTCGAAATCGCAACCCGACTTCAAACACCCATAAAAAGAAAACCATACACAGGAAACTTCCCAAACTTTTTTTGGCACTTCCTTGACTCACCCCTAAGACACTCACCAAGGTTCAGCACCTCGCACTTTCTGATACTTGAGTAACACACTCCCAAACACTGCAACTTTTTTTGAACATTTCAGCTTTTTTCGAAATCGCAACCCGACTTCAAACACCCATAAAAAGAAAACCATACACAGGAAACTTCCCAAACTTTTTTTGGCACTTCCTTGACTCACCCCTAAGTCACTCACCAAGGTTCAGCACCTCGCACTTTCTGATACTTGAGTAACACACTCCCAAACACTGCAACCTTTTTTGAACATTTCAGCTTTTTTCGAAATCGCAACCCGACTTCAAACACCCATAAAAAGAAAACCATACACAGGAAACTTCCCAAACTTTTTTTGGCACTTCCTTGACTCACCCCTAAGACACTCACCAAGGTTCAGCACCTCGCACTTTCTGATACTTGAGTAACACACTCCCAAACACTGCAACTTTTTTTGAACATTTCAGCTTTTTTCGAAATCGCAACCCGACTTCAAACACCCATAAAAAGAGAACCATACACAGGAAACTTCCCAAACTTTTTTTGGCACTTCCTTGACTCACCCCTAAGTCACTCACCAAGGTTCAGCACCTCGCACTTTCTGATACTTGAGTAACACACTCCCAAACACTGCAACCTTTTTTGAACATTTCAGCTTTTTTCGAAATCGCAACCCGACTTCAAACACCCATAAAAAGAAAACCATACACAGGAAACTTCCCAAACTTTTTTTGGCACTTCCTTGACTCACCCCTAAGACACTCACCAAGGTTCAGCACCTCGCACTTTCTGATACTTGAGTAACACACTCCCAAACACTGCAACTTTTTTCAAACATTTCAGCTTTTTTCGAAATCGCAACCCGACTTCAAACACCCATAAAAAGAAAACCATACACAGGAAACTTCCCAAACTGTTTTTGGCACTTCCTTGACTCACTCCTAAGACACTCACCAAGTTTCAGCACCTCGCACCTTCTGATACTTTAGTAACACACTGCAACTTTTTTCGAACATTTCAGCTTTTTCCGAAATCGCAACCCGACTTCAAACACCGATAAAAAGAAAACCATACACAGGAAACTTCCCAAACTGTTTTTGGCACTTCCTTGACTCACTCCTAAGACACTCACCAAGTTTCAGCACCTCGCACCTTCTGATACTTTAGTAACACACTGCAACTTTTTTCGAACATTTCAGCTTTTTCCGAAATCGCAACCCGACTTCAAACACCGATAAAAAGAAAACCATACACAGGAAACTTCCCAAACTTTTTTTGGCACTTCCTTGACTCACCCCTAAGACACTCACCAAGTTTCAGCACCTCGCACCTTCTGATACTTGAGTAACATACTCCCAAACATTTCAGCTTTTTCCGAAATCGCAACCCGACTTCAAACACCCATAAAAAGAAAACCATACACAGGAAACTTCCCAAACTTTTTTGGCACTTCCTTGACTTACCCCTAAGACACTCACCAAGGTTCAGCACCTCGCACTTTCTGATACTTGAGTAACACACTCCCAAACACTGCAACTTTTTTCGAAATTGCAACCCGACTTCAAACACCCATAAAAAGAAAACCATACACAGGAAACTTCCCAAACTTTTTTTGGCACTTCCTTGACTCACCCCTAAGACACTCACCAAGTTTCAGCACCTCGCACCTTCTGATACTTGAGTAACACACTCCCAAACACTGCAACTTCTTTTGAACATTTCAGCTTTTTCCGAAATCGCAACTCGATTTCAAACACCCATAAAAAGAAAACCATACACAGGAAACTTCCCAAACTTTTTTTGGCACTTCCTTGACTCACCCCTAAGACACTCACCAAGGTTCAGCACCTCGCACTTTCTGATACTTGAATAACACACTCCCAAACACTGCAACTTTTTTCGAAATCGCAACCCGACTTCAAACACCCATAAAAAGAAAACCATACACAGGAAACTTCCCAAACTTTTTTTGGCACTTCCTTGACTCACCCCTAAGACACTCACCAAGGTTCAGCACCTCGCACTTTCTGATACTTGAATAACACACTCCCAAACACTGCAACTTTTTTCGAAATCGCAACCCGACTTCAAACACCCATAAAAAGAAAACCATACACAGGAAACTTCCCAAACTTTTTTTGGCACTTCCTTGACTCACCCCTAAGACACTCACCAAGGTTCAGCACCTCGCACTTTCTGATACTTGAGTAACACACTCCCAAACACTGCAACTTTTTTTGAACATTTCAGCTTTTTTCGAAATCGCAACCCGACTTCAAACACCCATAAAAAGAAAACCATACACAGGAAACTTCCCAAACTTTTTTTGGCACTTCCTTGACTCACCCCTAAGACACTCACCAAGGTTCAGCACCTCGCACTTTCTGATACTTGAGTAACACACTCCCAAACACTGCAACTTTTTTTGAACATTTCAGCTTTTTTCGAAATCGCAACCCGACTTCAAACACCCATAAAAAGAAAACCATACACAGGAAACTTCCCAAACTTTTTTTGGCACTTCCTTGACTCACCCCTAAGTCACTCACCAAGGTTCAGCACCTCGCACTTTCTGATACTTGAGTAACACACTCCCAAACACTGCAACCTTTTTTGAACATTTCAGCTTTTTTCGAAATCGCAACCCGACTTCAAACACCCATAAAAAGAAAACCATACACAGGAAACTTCCCAAACTTTTTTTGGCACTTCCTTGACTCACCCCTAAGACACTCACCAAGGTTCAGCACCTCGCACTTTCTGATACTTGAGTAACACACTCCCAAACACTGCAACTTTTTTTGAACATTTCAGCTTTTTTCGAAATCGCAACCCGACTTCAAACACCCATAAAAAGAAAACCATACACAGGAAACTTCCCAAACTTTTTTTGGCACTTCCTTGACTCACCCCTAAGTCACTCACCAAGGTTCAGCACCTCGCACTTTCTGATACTTGAGTAACACACTCCCAAACACTGCAACCTTTTTTGAACATTTCAGCTTTTTTCGAAATCGCAACCCGACTTCAAACACCCATAAAAAGAAAACCATACACAGGAAACTTCCCAAACTTTTTTTGGCACTTCCTTGACTCACCCCTAAGACACTCACCAAGGTTCAGCACCTCGCACTTTCTGATACTTGAGTAACACACTCCCAAACACTGCAACTTTTTTCAAACATTTCAGCTTTTTTCGAAATCGCAACCCGACTTCAAACACCCATAAAAAGAAAACCATACACAGGAAACTTCCCAAACTTTTTTTGGCACTTCCTTGACTCACCCCTAAGACACTCACCAAGTTTAAGCACCTCGCACCTTCTGATACTTGAGTAACATACTCCCAAACATTTCAGCTTTTTTCGAAATCGCAACCCGACTTCAAACACCCATAAAAAGAAAACCATACACAGGAAACTTCCCAAAACCTTTTTGGCACTTCCTTGACTCACTCCTAAGACACTCACTAAGTTTCAGGACCTCTTACTTTCAGATATTTGAGTTACACGCTCCCAAACATTGCAACCTTTCCCGAAATCGCACCCGGCTTCAACCAGCCATTACACCGGAACTATACACAGGAATCCTCCCAAACTCTTTTTACTACTAGTGGCTGTCCAAATGTCCTTGTAGCAACTCGACAGCAATACTTAATCTTTCTCTACGTACATCTGTATCTGTGAAATTAAATTCTTGTTCTTGAAGAAGGTATCGTGCGTACAGTATCACAAAGACACCACAATCATACCCATTGCGTTGCTTTGAGATGCCATGCTTAAGTTCTTTTACTGTGTACTCAGGCATTGGACCTTGGCCTAAAACATTTCTGTGGATGGCGTCCATCCAATCTAATGTCGTTTTTAATTGAACTTCTCCGTAATCATGGAAGTATTTCTTCTGGAGAAAATCTGATCCTTTGATATTACTAGGAACATTTTCACCCACAGTTATCAAGTTGTAGAAATAAATTTCTTTTGCAACGTTATCCACGCGAATGAGCTGGCTCAGTTTTTACTAGAACAGCTACATCATTTGCGCTGCCATCATCAAAACCAACCTGAATTAAATCCAAGCCCTCCTTGTGCGCACCTGGATATACACGAATAATATCGTTTATCAGGATTTTCAACCTTTGTCCTAAAGGGCGCTTTTGTCTACTAGGAAGCTTAAAAAACCAGCAACGATAGAAATATGCAGCTAAGTATGAATTGAGTGCTCGATTGCTCTGATGGCTTTTGATGCACTCTTTGACTCGTCGATTGCGTGCCTCAATGGTTTGAGCATGCACTGAACGATCCATGCTGTTCACAAATTCCTTTTTGTGAGTGACAAAGGCAGTGGCGGATCTAGCACCCGGCTATTGGGGCTTGAGCCCCGGGCCCCCAAATTGTAGGGGGCCCCCGAGACTCTGGGCCATGTACTAAAAAAAAGAAAAAAAAGGAAAGAAAAAAAAAAGGTTGTAAAAAAAAGAAAAATAAAGAAAGGTCGCTATTAAAAATTTTGAGAAAGGGGCCCCAAAAAAACCTCAAGCCCCGGGCCTCCGAAAAGTTAGATCCGCCCCTGGACAAAGGCATGCGAATACCCTTGTTTTCCCAAACCTTTGTAAGAGGCCATGGCATCCGATAAAATTCTTGTTCCAGGTGCTATATATTTCTTAATTTCGCTCCACAGCACAGCTCTCGATTTATTCCGCACTTGTACATGAATTCCAAGATTCGTACCACGTTTGTAAATCCCAAATATCACAATTTGATGGCCTGTCGTCAACCTTCCTTTGTGGTATTTCCGTCTAGTAAGGTAGGTTTCACCAACCTCATCCTCCATCCCTTCTCCACCAAATTGACGGTTTTCCAAATTATTGGAAACAATTATCTCAACCACTTCTCTGATCATGCTGTAATAGTCGACGGCTGTTTTCGATGCCATGTTGGTCATCTGCGTGATCAAGGTCACCGATATCTCTGAAATCCACGCCAAAACCAAACGCAAGACACTGTTTAACTCCTTCGACGCAAAAATCCATATGTTAGTAGTTGCTGACAATGTTGCGTAGCAATTGTGTTCGATTTTCTGCTTCTTTCGCTTTGATTTCTGCGCTTGATACTTCGATGGGCAACGCCACAGCCACATGTTTGTGAGTGCGTAACTCAAGTATCTGAAGGTGCGAGGTCCTGAAACTTGTTGAGTGGGTTAAGGAGGAGTTAAGGAATTTGTAAAAAAAGTTTGGGTATATCCTGTGCGTGGTTGTTGCACAATTTCAATTCGAAGTTTGGAGTCTAGGCGCAGACCTAAGTCCTAACTTTTAAACTCGTTTTTCAGGCATTTCCGCACACTTTTGGTTCTTCTACCATACATATTCGGAATCAGCTGGCTGAGACGAACAGAATGAGCATATATTTATTAAGGTGTGAGGTCATACGTTGACCTCACGTTGCGCGCGACCTGGCGCCGAGGCGAACACCTGCCACGCGGCGCACCTGTCGGTGTTGATTGATGACGTCGGGACGGGACAGCCAATGGAAGACCTCGTTTTATTTATTTTCAGAAAATCGATTTGTTTACCTTTGAATTTGTAAAAGCCGAATAAAGTTAGTTTGTGCACATTTTGAACCTAGACAGTCGCAAATTCCTTGTCGCTTGCTCTTTCATCGCTGACATGGCGCAGTCGACAGCTTAGGACCCGGCGGACGCGTGAACGTCGTCGCTGCGTGAGAGAGCTCGTTGGATTTTCGTTGGATTTTCGAGCCGCAACCGAAAATACGAAAATTGCCGTGCGTGGGCGTGAGGAAGGAAAACTCGGGACATAAAATGGCGGACATGAAAAGTGTTTTCACTTCGACTAGCGAGCCGGTTTTGGACCTTTTGACGTGCGATACCATTCGCGACGAATGCTTGCTGCGCGGAATTGACGTAAGCAATTGCAAAAAGAAAAGTGAATTTTTGGCCACTATTTTAGCGGACAACGTGGCAAAAGATGCAGCCAAGGTCAAGCCCGAGCCAACCCAGACGGCCATCGTGTCAACCGCAACGGGACTCGCGGGACAGATTAAAGTGCAGCACGAGGTGGACACGACGAAGGGAGTGCCCGTGTTCAAAGGAAAACGTGACGAGAACGTAGAACATTTCATCGAGTGCGTCGAGCGTGCGGCCACATTGGGAAAATGGACCGAGCACGCGAAAATTGCGGTGGCAAACGGACAATTAAAGGAAGAAGCGCTGTATTGGTATGATATTTTTGGAAAGAAATTTGTTTTGTGGTCAGAGTGGGCGGCGTCAATTAGGGATTATTTTTTGGACGTTGATACCTACGATAAGTGGAGGCAGCGAATCGCTGCAAGAAAGCAGTTGGAGAACGAGTCCCTCGCCACATATTTCGCCGCAAAAATCGCGTTGATCGAGACAACAAAGAAGGCGTTCAGTTTCTCGAAGGACGACACGATAAATGTCACAATAGAGGGAGTTCGCGATTTGCACACTCGTGATTTATTTCGCATGTCAAAATTTGATTCTTTTATCGAATTAATTAGGAAGGGACGCGAGATTGACCGGAACAGAGAGGCCATCGAGTCACCACCGAGGACGACACCAAAAGAGACCGCGAAGCCAAATATCGAGGCCCGGACAAGGACACCACGCGATGAAACGTCATATAAAAAGGGCATGGACATGTCAAAAATGCAATGTTGGCGTTGCAACGAGATGGGCCATTGTTCATTTGATTGTTCCAAAGCGAAAAAGCCCGAACAGAAGGAGGGAGACGCAAGGCAACAACTGAGGGACGCCGAGAAAAAGAAGATCAACATTTGCATGGTTAGGACGAAGTGTCCGGAGTCGAATCTCGTCGTCGTGGATTGCCAGTCAGCGGAGCTCGGGGGACAGGTGGAGGCCCTGATTGACTGTGGGGCAAACTGCTCGACCGTAGATCAACTTTTTGTTGGGGACAGCGTTGAAATTCGCCCAAATTTGGAGAAAGAATATTTCAAGACGGCGAGTGGCGACAAACAGGTGTTGGGCCACGTAGACCTGAACGTGCAAATCGGTAAAATGAGGACCAGGATTAGCGACGTTGCCGTGGTCCAGGATGCGCCTTTCCCGCTGGTCATCGGGATGGACTGGCGCAAACAGGCCGGTTTGGCTTGGATGATTTCCGGCGACGGCGACGTGACTTTTTATAAGGAGATCAAGGAATCGATGCCGGCGATGCATTACATTTTTCGAGCCCCACTGCGGATTTCAGCGGAGGACCGGTCGTTCGGAGAGCAGGACGAGCCGGGAAAGTGTGTGGGCGAGGAGCGCGAGATTCGTCTAGAACACAAAAAGGGAAAGGAGAATGAGATCCCCGACGCACTTTCACGAGCAATCGAATCAGGGACGACAGTCGTATTGGCAACAATTAAGTTGAGAGATGGGACACTGCGAGAGGAGCAGCGGAGTGATGCGTTTTGCAGGGAGAAGACGGCGTGCCCCCCGACGGAGTTCGAGGCGGTCGACGGATTTCTCCACCACGTGGAAACACGACGAAATAGGAAGTGTTCCCGAATTGTGGTGCCGGGGAGCATGACCGACAAATTAACGAAGGCGGTCCACGAATCATGCGAACATGCAATCGCTCTTAAAACGTTATCTAGACCGAGAAGGCACTGGTGGAAAGGTATGCAGAGCTGCGTGAGAGGTTTTGCTCGGAACTGTACGAGGGGCCATCGACGGAGGAAATCCGAGGTCTTATACGAGGGCCCACATTTAATCACGGAGCGTTTGGGGACCGAGGTTTACATTCTGTCACATGAGGACGGCCGAACTTGGAAGGCGCATGGCGCCCAGTTGAGGAACTGTAACGAGGAGGCCGTGATGGGGACCATCACTACCCC
Source organism: Strigamia acuminata (assembly GCA_949358305.1). Taxonomy (NCBI): domain Eukaryota; kingdom Metazoa; phylum Arthropoda; class Chilopoda; order Geophilomorpha; family Linotaeniidae; genus Strigamia; species Strigamia acuminata. The sequence goes on along the minus strand of OX442319.1, from coordinate 9,582,182 downwards.
TGGGGTGGACGTGTGAGGTCATACGTTGACCTCACGTTGCGCGCGACCTGGCGCCGAGGCGAACACCTGCCACGCGGCGCACCTGTCGGTGTTGATTGATGACGTCGGGACGGGACAGCCAATGGAAGACCTCGTTTTATTTATTTTCAGAAAATCGATTTGTTTACCTTTGAATTTGTAAAAGCCGAATAAAGTTAGTTTGTGCACATTTTGAACCTAGACAGTCGCAAATTCCTTGTCGCTTGCTCTTTCATCGCTGACATAAGGTCCAGCAATATAAGCATTATGCCCGCTATCTGCTCGAAAATATCGTACACGAAGCTATTCATGATTCCCATGGCCTTCAAAGACATCCCAATATCCGGATGAATTTGCTTCAGCACACCGCTCATCTGAATCCTGTTGCTCCTTCAACCTCTCTCCCCCAACCCTCAATGCCGCTGCAATCAACACATTCGATTTATCAATACTAACTGCTCTAGATAAAGCATCCGCAACCACGTTCAAACTCCCTGCCTTATGCTTGATAGTAAAGTCAAATTCTTGCAAATCTAATATCCAACGAGCAAATTTCCTATTCAATTCCTTCTTTGCGAGTAAATGAGAGACCGACCAGTTGTCGGTAAAAACTACGAACTTAATGCCCGAAAGATAGAAGCGAAACTTTTCAGTGACGCTCCAGTGAACGGCTAAACATTCCAATTCGTTCGAATGCGCACTCGAATACGATTCTGGAACGCCCTTGCTCGCGAATGCTATAGTGACCAGTTTTCCTCCCTGTCGCTGCTGCAAAATTACCCCAAGACCTTCGTACGACGCGTCCACGTGCAGAATGGTCTCGGCATCCCTATGAAAACTCCCCAACCAATTGCACGACTTTAATTCCGATTTTATCAGATCGACGGCGCGCTGATGCTCGTCCAACCACTCAAACCTTGTCCCTTTTCTTGTTAATAAAGTCAAACACCTTACTTTTGACGCAAAACCCTTAATGAATTGTCTATGATAACCTGCGAATCCCAAGAAACCCCTAACGTCCTTAACGTTCTTAAAAAACTTGAATTTATCGATGTCCGATAATCGTTCCAGGTCCGGTCTCCTCCCCTCTTTCGAAATGATGTAACCCAAGAAACTAATCTCTGCTCTTAATAACTTACACTTTGTCAAATTTAATTTAAACCCCTTTTGAATTACTAAACCCAAAAATTCGTCCCAAGACATTATCAACTCACCCGCTGACCTCCCCGACTGCCCCACGTCGTCCAAATATGGTTTGGTCCGCTTAACCTCGCTGCACATCCTGTCCATCGCCCTCTGCATCACGAACGGAGCCAATTTGTAGCCGACCGGCATACGCAGCAACTCCATAAGACCTTCGGGCGTGAAAAACGCGATCTTGTGACAGTCCGCTTGTCTCAACAAAATATTGTAGTACGCCATCGCGATGTCACCCGAATTAAATAAACGCGGCTCGTCTTCCAACAGAAACTCCAAAACCTCATCGATCGTCGGCATCCGATATACTGTCATATCCACCGCCTCGTTCAGACGCCTCAAATCGATTACAGGGCGCCATGGTGTGGTGGGGTGATGTGGCTGGTCCACGGTGAAGAAAGAGAAATTGTATTTCGAGTTCGATTCTCTACAAATTCCCAACCTCCTCCACTTTGCCACAGTCTCTCGTAACCGAACCTCTTCTTGAGCCGAAAATCGCCTCGGCTTGCACCGAATCGGACGGTCGTGGGTCAGAGGAACCTCGCACTCTTCGTCCGTGTACAGTCCCAGCGAACCGTCGATGTTGAATGCCTCCTTCCGCTTGTGAAACACCGCTCTCAACTGCAACTTCTCCTCCTGGGAAACCGAACTATCCACCAACTCGACGATTTCGTCGACCTCTTTCGCGAACTTCTCGTCCTCGGAAACTGCCACGAGACACTCCCCTCCACGATCGATTACTTCGTTAAATATTGCGCAATTTCCCGATCTGACCGACTCCGTCACCCTAGAGATATTCACGTCGCCATTTGGCTCCAACACGAGACGCAAACCCTCCTGTCTCCGCCAGTCGGTACCGACGATAACCGGAAACGGCAAATCGGACGAGACAGCCACGTTTTTCATGCTGGATTCGAAGTCTCCGATTTTAAACGTGATGTCCAAAAACCCATCGATCTTCAGTGATCCATTAACAGCCCGAAAACTGGCCCCCGATTTATTCGCCCGCAATTCCGTATCGTTCTTCAAAAATCTGCCATCGATAATTGTTAAATTTGCGCCCGGATCGATCAGCGCCTCAACGTCCGTGTCAAACTCTTCCACGCTACACGTAACGACCGTTAGATTCATTTCCGGTTTCCTTGTCTTGACAACGCAAGCTGCGACCTTCTCCGGCGTCTTCTCCGTCGTCGCCCCCGCGCTCGCCAATAAACAGTCAAACGACATGTGTCCGATCTTGCCACACTTAAAACACGTGAGAGTTGACTTATCCATCCCGTATTTATATTGTACGTGACGCTGAGAGTTCTTGTTCGTCGACGCCGCTGACAACGCTTCCTTCGTTGATTCCCTCCCTACGTCCCTTGCTGCTCGTTTAACTTCCACGTTGTTAATATTCTTGTCCTTTGGCTTAATCTTCCTCGCCCCGTCCAAACCCCTCGCGCGATGTATCAGCTCCTCGACCGAACCAATATTGCCAGATGCCAAAGGAAACGACACCAACTCCTCGCCGATTCCGCCCAAGATCATCGACACTCGATCCGATTCGCTTATCCGATTCGCGCAACGCTCCAATATCGTATTCTTCGAGTAAATGTAATGGACGATCGTCTCTGACGCCTCCAGTTTTCTTTTAGATTGCAATTCGAAGAATTCGTGAAAGTTCATGCGACTTTTAAATCTCTCTTCCAACGACCACATCCAACCTTCCAGACTAGTAATTTTCTTTCCTTCGGTCTTCTGCCAGTCACTGGCGTGACCTTCCAACCTAGTTGCTGCGTTCAACAACGTTAATTCGTCCGTCCAAGACGAAAGCTTCGCCACGCGTTTCACCTCCTTCAGCCACGCTTGAACACTTTCCATATCGTCACCCGAAAATGACGAAATTGTAGCAGAGGAGTGCGCTCACAGTATAAAATACTGTGTGTGGAAGCGAGTTTAAATGCCGAAACACGGCTAATATGAGCGCAATGACGTGCGCGCACCTCCAGCGCTTGAAAATGGTGGAAAATAAAGTCACTGCACTCTAAAGTGCTCATGAGTGACAAACACAATGTAAAAATAAACTAAATGTTTAATAAAACCGAAAATGCTTACATAATGTGGTCCATTTAGATGGAGAAAATACATGAGTGCTTGCTGGCATGCAAGCGGCCATTGTGATTGTGAAAAACATACATGCACACCATCTGGTGTTAATAATAAGTAATACAAAAGTAAACAGTATAGAGGCAGCATTATGCCCAATGTTAAATAATGAAATAAATCCTAATAAATACACTAGGCTGCATAATGCAGTAATACATTAAGAAATGTGCAAAACAAGTACGGAGGACTGTTTGGCATTGATAAACAACAATTTCCCCCTTCGATGGCAAATAGCCGCAAAAATAAAGAATAAGTTAAGGGAAAAACTTTAAATGTAACTTTACATAGAATAATAATAATGGAAATAATAATTCGGAACATCGAGCCGGGTACTGTTATATTAATCACTACGGAAGCCCGAAAATTCCCACTGGAACTCGATGATCCTCAAAATTCGGGTAAAACTAAATTAAGAATGTCACGATAGGTTGAAATTGAAAATCCGGGAAATCAGCAGGCGCAGTTGAGATGATCCCAACCATTTGGTAAAAATGTCTGCCACGTTCATTGATCCGGGGACTTTGCGCAATTGGAATGCACCTGCTGTGTACCATTCCCGAATCCATGAAATTTCACTCGGATATGTTTCGTTTTACTGTTCTCCACGTCATTTGATGTGAATTGGATGGAAGAAAGCGCATCGGAGAACACTAAAGGTGGTGAAGATCTATTCAACATCGGGACGGAACTGTAGACGTAATCCAGCCAATAAAGCTCACGGACGCACTCAACGAGGGCGACAAACTCCGCCTCCATCGTTGAGCACGCCACGCTGGTCTGTTTTCGACAACTCCATCCGATGGGGACGTTTCCAATATAGGCTATATACCCGCCGAAACTCAAAGAAGTGCTGACTTCGGTGGCCCAGGACGCGTCAGTATATCCCCATAGTTGTCCATTGGAACAATTTGACAGTTCAATTGCGTAATCCAAAGTATTGCCTACGTAGCGCACAACCTGCATGAGCGCTTTGATGTGAGTGTGGTTGTAGCAATTATTGAACTGTGACAACATTATCACTGAGAATAATATATCAGGTCGTGTCCTCGATGCGAGGAAGAGAAGAGAGCCAATTAACGAACGATAAGGAAATTCTGGCAAGTCCTCTTTCGACCCTTTGACGAGCGTCGTTCCTGGTGTTACTGGGACCTTGATGAGTTTATCGGCGACAATTGCAAATTTCTTGAGAATCTTCTGTATGTATGCACGTTGGATGATGAAGATTCCTTTGGGAGTACGGATGAACTCTACACCTAAGAGTTTCGTAATTGGTCCTAAATTCACGACATCGAATTTGGTGCTAATGAGCGCAATTAATTGCGCCAGGATGTTATCCGTTGCGTAAAATAGAACTATATCATCGACGTATATTAGCATCACGGCGGAAGTTCCGTATATGTATACACAGTTGCATCCTGGTAATCTGCGAAATCCTAAATCGCGCAATGTTTGATCTAATTTCTCAAACCATTGGCGCCCGGACTGGTGGAGACCATAGAGCGACTTTATGAGGAGCCATACATGATTTGGATTTGAACATGTTGCGCCAGCTGGAATGCGCATATATACTTTGTGCGCAAGATCGCCGTATAGGTACGCGCACTTCACATCTAAATGCGCATCCTTCCACCCTTTGAGGACTACTAATAGGCAGAAGAATAGGCGTATGAGAACAAAGTTGACAACAGGGCTAAAGACTTCATCGTAGTCTACACCTAAAGTTTGGCGAAAGCCCTGTGCTACTAATCTGGCGCGATATCTGGCTGGTTTGCCTAGAGCATCTTCCTTCAGTTTGAAGAGCCACTTGCACCCTAATATGGTTGTATTTTCCGGTTTAGGGACCTCTTCATAGACGCCTCTTTTTGCAAAAGTGTCTAATTCTTCATTAATGGCTTCTTGCCATTTTGTCGCATCCGGAAATCTCACAGCCTCTGCATAGCTGGTAGGGTCACGGCGACACAAATGCACTCTAGGAAGTGGTAATGGAAGATCCTCCAATTCGTATTCCATATTGCCAAAATAAAATAGTTCAGGATCATAAGGAATGTTATTCATGTGACAGAACTCCTCAACGTCACCTCTAGAACGTAATCGGAGTCCTGCCTCTGGGAAATAATAGACATCTGTTTTTAATTTGCCGGGTTCCTGCACTTTGCGCAAATGTTCCTCCCTTTTCCAGTGTCTACACACAGTATCTCCACCAATGTAACGCCACTTATACGCAGTTGCTGCTCCAGTTGGAGGTGGACCATGGTGGGCTGCTTGATGAGCTTGTGGCGCATTTCCACGAGAGCCTCGACGAGCATTTACAAAACTCGGAGGTGAACCAGGTGGTGTATGACTTGGTGTATTGCCGGGAGTAATAACTGGACTCGGCACCGGCGTTATTACTGGAGTAATTAGAGGGGCTCGAATAGGAGATCCCGGAGTTGGAGTGGCTGGCGGAGTTCGGAATTGAGCACCCGCTGGGGTCGAATCGTCAGAGTCATAGTCCGTATCACATTCATCCTCTGAATCCGGAAATTTGGGCCAATCAGTATATTCCAGTCCGTCGTCAAACCTCACATGCGGTTGTGAAATGCGCAATGGTTGATAAGTTTGCGATGTTTGATGCGATTGGTCCTCATCTGGTCCTATCCACGGTTGCTGCGGACCTCGATAATGGTTGGAACGTTTGTAGGATTGCCGTTCGTCAATTTGGACGTGAATGGATTCGATGACTTTGTTATCTGTTGGATTCCAGACGCGATAACCTCGCGTTGTCGTGGCGTATCCAACCAAATAGCCCTCCCAAGCTCGTGGATCCAATTTGTCCCTGCCAGGAGCCGTGTGATGTACCCAGCATTTGGAACCTAACTTCCGGAGGTGTCGGAGCGAAAGGGCACGTCGTCGCCACAGGATATAGGGCACCTCATTTTTGAGACGAGAATGAGGACACCGGTTCTTTATGTACGAGAAAGTCACTGCGAATTCCGCCCAAAGTTCGTTTGGAAGTCCAGTTTCATCTAGTATGGCACGCGTGTAATCCGCCATGGTGCGGTTTATTCGCTCCGCTGTGCCATTCATAGCGGGGCTATGTGGATTGGTCCTTTGGGCCTGAATTCCAGTTTCCTTTAAATAGCGGTCGAATTCGTTTGATAAGAACTCCCCTCCTCGGTCAGTTCGGATGGCCTTTACTCGTTTGCCTGTCACTCGTTCGATTCGTGTGACGTAGTCTTTGAACAATCCAAATACTTGGGATTTTTGAGCCATCGGAAATATCCAGGCATAGCGCGTGGCGTCGTCGATAATCGTTAGCACATAACGCGCGCCTCCGTAGGAAGTCGTTCTTGACGCTCCCCACACGTCCATGTGTAGGAGATCTAAAGCCTTTGTAGAAATAGGATGTTCATCAGGTTTATGGGAAATGCGCGTTGATTTCGCAATTCGACAATGATTACACGAAAGTTCCTTGTTCACTTCTGCCGGTGTTACTCCATAAACTTGGTTATTTCCGGCCAAAAGTTTCATTGCATTGGTGTGAAGATGACCCAATCTGCTGTGCCATATCCCAGTCGCATCCTTTTTAACCGTAGGCGCTGCAACTTTCTTTTGATTCGCCGACTTTAGATTCGGTTTGGAAGTTGGTGGAATTGCCTTTAATGTGTCGGCAAAGGATGGGACTTGAGGTAATGGATTGGTAGGAACAGGTACAGGAGGTGTCTTGGACTGGGTTACTTTGATTGGTGCAGGTGGAGGAATTTCATTCGGCAAAGGAGGGAATTCGAGCCGAAAATCAGTAAAAAGTTCAGGATCTTTCGACTTTTTCTTTGCCCTTGGATACTGGATGAAATCCTCTTCTGTCGTGACTAATGTTCGGGTCGGAGCGGTTGACTGCGCAATAGGTACATCCACTGTTGACATCAGTGTTGAAGGTGGGCACAAGCCGTCGACATAATAAAGGCCGCCCTTTTCTTTGGCCCGAAGCATTGGATGTTTAATGTCGGATTTGTAGACATAGACGTCTCCATTCCAAATATGGATGTGATGTTTAGTTTTGTCCATTTTTGACACTGAAATCAAATTCGCCTCGAATTTTGGCGCATACAACACATCTTGGAGATTTACGACACATTCTACGTTGTTGATCATGGAGATAATCTGGACTTTGCCCTTTCCTAGAACTTCGGAATGTCCTTGACCTAATGCTATGTTAAAGGGCACAACTTTAACAAAGTCCTGAAACCAAGCCTGGACGTGGCACACATGATCTGTTGCCCCACAATCCACGATCCATTCATGTGATTGCATGAAGTGAATTGTGGGCAACTGTTGCGGAGCACTTGCGAAAAAGTTTGTTTCTCGTCTTGCGCTGGAATTCCCCCTTGGTCTAGAATCATCTCGGTTTGAGTTCTTATTGCGTTTATGGCTTGAACTCCTCGGCTTCCTTTGAAGTGAAGCTGCCGGTTGATTCTTGTCATCTCGGCGCGATGGCAAAGGACATTTATTTGCGTAATGGCCAAATTCCTGGCAATTAAAACACTGCACCGAAGATAACGGTCGAGAGGGACGAGAACGATTTCTCCCACGTTGCTGTTTTTCACCAGCATATGCACGAGAATGTTTTGAATTGTCCACGTCGCGTGAATCCATAGCTTTGAGTCGCATATGTTCCGCGAGTAACTGTTCGGACACTTTCTTTGGTGTGAATTCACCGTTGGGCAAGTGATATGTTGTGAATGAAATCTGTGAATATTCACGAGGCAATAAGTCCAAGTATTGGTAAGCGTGGTGATCAGGCGAAGTTATCTCTCCGATATCCTTCATTTGGCGGACATGATAGTCAACGCGTCCTAAGAAGTCGGCCATATCTTCGCCCTGCTCTAGGCGCAAATTCAAAAATTCGCGGCGCATGGCTGCCTGTCGTGCGCGAGATGATGGCGCATAAATGTTGGCTAAAATGTCCCATGCTTCCTTCGGGGTTTTACAATCATCTAGCGCAGACTTCTTCGCCTCGCTTACAGAACAGTATATTAAGCCTAATGCCTTGGCTTTACGACGCTTGTATTTCTTCTTTTCCTTGTCACCCGCGGTTTTAAGGAATTCTGCCTCTTCTTCTTCAGTTACGTGTTCCCATAACTCTTCACTTCTCAGCACCATGCGCATTGAGCGCTGCCATAGTTCGTAGTTTCCTACGCTGAGAATCGGAAGGCGTCCGGAATTGGCTTCGACGGATTTTGACATAATGACGTGGAGCTACGAAACAATCCGAAGCGAAGCACACAGGACGGAAAATGGTACAATTGATGAACTTGACGGTCTCGGAGCACAATATCGCGTTGCACAACACAAATACGGCGCACTATTCGAAGCACTGTCAAAGCGGATATCAATCGAATTGGGCAACCACTTCTGAAGTGGTCAGATAACCCTAGCCAGCCAACACACAGGGGTCCGTTCGCCTACCTGGAGGCGCGGGAGTACCTGCTGGCCGCGGTAAGCACTGGCTAGGAATGAGTTTGTGCGGTGGTTCGACTGAACCGGAGGGCACAAACTATTCTAAGGGACCCACAAAAACTTAATACTATCTTAAATACTAACAAGCTAATTACGACTACTGAAAAGCAATTTTTAATTAGTATTATGAGACGTTGCGCCAATCTAGAGATGAAAATGGCGTAGTTGCGCATTTAAAATGCGAAAATCGTCGAAAAATCGTCGATACAACGACCGTACACGGTGTACTAAGTCGGGAATTAGTCCAAATCGTCGTTCACGCTGTGTAAAGCGGGTTTCCAACGTTGATTCTCGTTGGAAAATGGCGAAAATCTGAAAATAAATTGAAATTCGTCTCGAAAATTGCGAAACCCGCAGAAATCCGGACGAAATTAAATGAAAAATCGTAGAGCTGGTCGTGCAGACTACGTGAGAACGTCGGCGTGTCGTCTCGAATGTTCTAGAGACGAAAATCGTCGCGGAAATCGGCGCAATCTGCAAATAGAAAATTTATCGCAAATTCGCGAATTTCGCGAAAATGGCGATAAAAGTTAGCGGTTTCGGCGTGCTGCAAGGATAGCAACCATCCTCTGCTACCACTTGTAGCAGAGGAGTGCGCTCACAGTATAAAATACTGTGTGTGGAAGCGAGTTTAAATGCCGAAACACGGCTAATATGAGCGCAATGACGTGCGCGCACCTCCAGCGCTTGAAAATGGTGGAAAATAAAGTCACTGCACTCTAAAGTGCTCATGAGTGACAAACACAATGTAAAAATAAACTAAATGTTTAATAAAACCGAAAATGCTTACATAATGTGGTCCATTTAGATGGAGAAAATACATGAGTGCTTGCTGGCATGCAAGCGGCCATTGTGATTGTGAAAAACATACATGCACACCATCTGGTGTTAATAATAAGTAATACAAAAGTAAACAGTATAGAGGCAGCATTATGCCCAATGTTAAATAATGAAATAAATCCTAATAAATACACTAGGCTGCATAATGCAGTAATACATTAAGAAATGTGCAAAACAAGTACGGAGGACTGTTTGGCATTGATAAACAACAGAAATAGCCTTCACGGTGTCGACTGTCGAATGCATCTGCACCACCGTGGTCGCGGGAACCGTCTGCGGACACTTAGAAGAAATGAGACGACTCATCATCATCGTGTTCTGCGCCAAAATCTCCGAATTTCGCGCCTCCGTCTCCGCGTTACGTGCCGCCGTCTCCGATTTGTCCTGCATTATCATCTTCATCATTTCAGCCATTTGCATAACTAATAATTCGGAGGACGAAGCTCCACCTCCGCCGACCGGACGACTCGCCTCTTCCGCCGCCACTTTCTCCGCTTCCAACCTTTTCGTTTCCAACTCTTCCGCCGCGATTTTCTCCTCTTCCAACCTTTCCGTCTCCGCGTCGTCTTCCACCAACTTCTCCGCCGCGAGTCTGTCTTTCTCCGCCGACTCCAACGCCACAATCTCCTTATTATTTCGAAGAAGGATTGTCATCAAGTCCTGCTTCAAATTGTTCGGCGATTCCAATCCACGCCTGTCGATTTCTCCTCGCAGAATCGATACGGTAAAAACGTTCAATACCTCCTCAACGTCGGACAGAAGCGACGACCGACATCCCTCCAGAATCACCGCCAAATTTTCCGCCATCTTCCGCCACGTGTTACGAACAACTTTACAACGATCAACGATCTTCTCAAACCGCCAAACAACGATCACCAACAACTTTTCTCCAACTTTTCTCCAACTTTTACAACGATTTCCAACTTTCACAGGTCTTTATGTCGACTGCGCCATGTGAGAATGATTTAGACATACGGTTAAGTTGAATGTCTGAACTAGACTGATTTATTATCTTAAAGCATAGAACAAATCCAAATTACATAGAACAAGTCATCGAAAAGACCCCCAGGGGGCGCTATCGCTTACAAACACTTTGTGGATGTACAATCCAAAATTTTCCTTCCTTCGCTTATTCGATTTCTTCTTCAGACTAACTTGTCTCATGTTCCGCGGCGGCAGTTCGGCTTTTCCCAATGCTTCGCTCACAACTTTTTGCGGAGAAGACATGATCGATTAGAGATTGGATAAGAAAGGCGTTCTCGGTAATGAAAATAAGATTGGTTTTGTGCCACTTATATACAACAACTTGATGGTAATGAAACTTTATTGAAACGATAATAAACGTCACCTGTCGGTCAAATCAATTCATAATATTTTCTTGTATAATATTTTCCTGTTTACTTCAACTGTTATTTTTAGTTGTTGTCGTCAAGGCGCAGGCAGTTACTATGCCAAACATACTATTTTCCTCACTTTGGTAAAATAAGATTAGAATAATTAATATTTAAGAAAAATATGAATACAAAATCTAAATTTAATAAACTTTTTTATTTATTTAAATCAGCACGTATTTTTGAAAAACAATCTTATCTTATCTTTTTCTGACTTATTAATTGACACTTTAATTATTTAAAATAAATAAACCATTTTTCAAATTTTGTAAAATTTATTTAAATCCTCGATTTAAATGAGCAAATATTACAAATTATTTTATTTCAATCTATGTAAGAAATAACAAAATCAAAAACACAATCAATAAGCCAAACCAACTTACATAATCAAATATGTCATTTATCAGTTGTCAATTGTAACTTTAAACACATTATCTACATTAAATTTTAATTTTACGACCTTTGGACTTGATCTTTTCGAAAAATCTCACGTACACACCACAATATCAATCCACACCGATAAACCATTTCTCACTAGTCACCACCCCGATATTCCACCATGAAGCTTCCATTTCTTTGCCTGACTCTCCTACTTTGTAGCGAGTACACACAATGCTACAAATTGCTCTATTTGTTTCCATTAGAATCAGAACGCCACATGAACCTCTTAGATCTTCTAATCACCGGTTTCGTCCGGGAAGATGTCCAAATCACTGTAGTTTCCACATTCTCCTTCTGGCAACGGATCAAGAACGTGAAAGAAATAATCTTGGAACAGCCAATGAACTTCCGATCACCCGAAATTCAAAAATACATGTTCAACGTGATCGGTCTTCATCCATTTGTAGTGAAGTTTTTCTTCCCAGCGTTCACACGTCCGATTTGCAAGAGTTTCCTCCAAAATCCCGACATCAAGAAGTTGCTCGAACAAGGCAAACAGTTCGATGCCGTCATCGTGAGTGGATTTGTCAACGAATGTGCATTGGGAGCTGCTCCTTTACTCGGTAAACAAGTTATTTCATCCAGTGCTGGCTCCCTGCTTCCATGGAACGGAATATTCGTACCTCAACCGCCATCGTACGTGCCTCACATCCTACCTTTGTACACTTCCCAAATGGATTTCTTGCAGCGAATATACAACGGAGCATATGCAAGCAGTGTGAGCACTAACTTTCTTTACGATTACTACTTGCTACGTGCATTTCAAGCGGAAATAGCCGAACACATTCCTCAAAATCCATCTATTATTGATGGAATGTTTCGCATTCCAATTCTGTCTATGTTAATTTGTAAAAATGCCGATTACAGCGCCACTTGTTTCACGTGGAGTGTTTGTATTCCCTTGGACGAGGTATTTGTCCAAGGTATTCCATAGCAAATTCCACAACTGCGCCACCTGTCGGTCAAATCAATTCGTAATATTTTCTTGCATAATATTTTCCCGTTTATTTCAACTGTTATTTTTTGTTGTTGTCGTGCAGGCAGTTACTATACCAAACATACTATTTTCTTCACCTTGGTGAATAAATCAGATTAGAATAATTAATATTTAAGAAAAACATGAATAAAAAATCTTAATTTAATAAACTTTTTTATTTATTTCGCTGTAATAAATCACTTCATATGGTCGTGTGACAAGTTTTCCTTTTAATTTAAATAAATCACACAACTTTCGCTCAAAACTTCTCAAAGTTTCTCACACTCACTTTTCAGATCATTTTCCCTCTCCACAAGCTCGCTTATAGTATCCAAAAACCTCTGCTTCAAATCCTGATTCTTCACACTCCTAACAACCGACTCGAATGTTTTCTTTTTCGCTCGCACCTTCGCAAGCTGTTCCTTTATCTCCCCCCTTTGTTTCCCCAAAACCTCCACCTCCACTTCCAATTCCGCCATTTGCAACTCCACCTCTTCCGTATAACCACTTCCGGCAAACGACTGACTCTCATCTTCATTATCCTCACTCGTGTCGATGTACTTAGCAATCTCGTCGTCAGACGAGCTGCTAACCTCGCCGAAAATGTCAAATTCCGTCGGAATCTTCCGTTTTCCGCCGCCCACCGGGACCTCCGGCTCCTCTACCACCTCCCAACGCACACTCGCAGCCATTTGGTCCATACTGATCAACCTCCTGACCTCGTTTTCGGTATCGATCACTTCGTTTTCCCCTCCAATCTTTCTCAACGTTTTCCGGAAGCGCTTTTTTCGGACATTTTTCAAAGGTTTCGTTACCCCGTGCGCGTGCAGGAAGGTTTCGGTTTTGTCCGGGCTGTGGTTTTCTCCTTCGCTGCTGTCCGACGTTTCGTGCGTACAACGCAGGATTTGGCTGATGTCTGCGACTTTGTAGAATAGTTTCCTGTCGGTGGTTTTCAGCGATTCGCAAATGCACGGCAAATCTTCGAATCTCGCGCCTAAAGTCCAACTGTCGAATCTGACCACCGCGTGGCGCATGTCGGGCTTGACGTCTATCATGAGGCGCTCTTCGACGTTTGAATTGGACGACTTGAGCGCTTTTCCCAGTATCTCGGCTTGCTCCGCGGGTAATCTGAGTATAAACTGGTCTTCCAACTCGACTGGGGCGTTCACTCGGAGTTTATTAACCATTGGATTCGTTTTGGCGGACATTTTCGATAGAGAAAGCGAACAAGTGGTCTGCACAGTGCAAGATAAACTGATTGACGAATAAAACTTCATTTATATACCGCTTTATTTAGCGTCTGCAATACGTTGTAACTACGTCACACTGATCAATGACCTTTTTTTTGGTCTAAAATGTGATTTTTTTGCGCCTATAATGTGATTTTTTGGGCTAAAATATAATTTTTTGGCCTAAAGTGTGATTTTTTTTGCCTAAAGTGTCATTTTTTTGCGCCTATAATGTGATTTTTTGGCCTAAAATATAATTTTTTGGCCTAAAATATAATTTTTTGGCCTAAAATATAATTTTTTGGCCTAAAATATAAATTTTTGGCCTAAAATGTGATTTTTTTGGCCTAAAGTGTGATTGTTTGGTCTAAAATGTGATTTTTGGCCTAAAATGTGATTTTTTTGGTCTAAAACGTGATTTTTTTGGTCTAAAATGTGATTTTTTTGGCCTAAAATGCGAAACAATTATTTTTCTCATTTACAAACACATTTAACATCAATTGATTTTATTCAACAGCAAGTCCAAATCTATTGTTGTTTTTTCTCCACAACTATTTTAGACTTCTTGCAAAATTTCTTACAAACCAATTTTACCACAAATACAAAACCAACTAACACAGACACCAAAATAACCAAAACAAACGCAATAACATCTATCAAAAAATACTGGAAAAAATTCAACTCCTCTCCAGCACTTCTTAAACTATTTGCACCGTCGTGTCTAACCACATATTCCACCCAATAAACCGCCTGCTCCAGTGGCTGTTGGTACCGATCACGAAATATCACCGAATACTTCTTAACATTTTCTTTATAACTGCAACCAAAAATAATAATAAAAACTCAACACACTAAATAATTATAATTCTACCTTTCTTTTAGTATTTCATTAACTGCTTCGAGTATACTGACTTCAGAAATATTACCAAAATCCACCTTACGACCGATTTTCAATTCCTCCACTCGGGCAACATTGCCATGCTGATCGCCCATCAAAGGAACAGCAACAACCGGCACAGCATTGTACACGGTCTCTTGTAAACTCAAAAGTCCTCCATGGGTTATAAATCCCCGTATTTTAGGATGCCCTATAACAAAAATAAATCAATTTAGAGATTGTTATGGGTGTATTATATCATTCTAATACCTAGAATGTCCTGTTGTGGCGCCCATTTCAACACCTTGACGTTAGTTGGTACATTCTTCAATTCCTCTTCGTACTTCCAAACGATTTTCTGCTTGAGTTTCGAAAACGCCGCCAATAAAGATGCTTTGACTTTGTCCGGCAAAAACCGAGACTGCGCGTTCGATCCCAGACTGAAGTAGATAAATCCGTCATCGCCGGAACCTTGGACAAAGTCCTCCAATTCTTTGGGCAGTGGGTTGGCTTTCCTGCAATGAATTCCTCCAACGGCGACGATGTTTGGCATCGAAGGTCTCGGACTGATCAGCACCGGGTCGGCGGAGGTCAAGTGCAAACTCACGAGTCGTCTGGCTTCAAAAATGGATGGATTTTGGGGAATGTGTTGGGCTATTTCCGCTTGAAATTTAGGGATGATGTAGTAATCGTATAGCAAGTTAGTGCACACGCTTGTAACGAGGTTGTTTAGTCGCTGGAAGAAATTCATTTTGGAAGTGTACGGAAGTAGGATGTAAGGCACGTACGACGGTGGTTGAGGTACGAATATTCCGTTCCATGGAATCAGGAAGCCGGGACTGTGTGAAATGACGTTTTTACCGAGTAATGGAGCGACTCCCAATGCACATTCGTTGACAAATCCACTCACGATGACGGCGTCGAACTGTTTACCTTGTTCGAGCAAGGTCTTGACGTGGGGGTTTTGGAGGAAACTCTTGCAAATCGGAAGTGTGAACGCTGGGAAGGAAAACATCATTAGTAATGGATGATGACCGATCATGTTGAACATGTATTTTTGAACTTCGAGCGATTGGAAATCCATTGGTTGTTCGAGGATTATTTCTTTGACGTTCTTGATCGGTTGCGAGAAGGAGAGTGCGGAGACGACGGTGACTTGGTGGTCCTTTCGGGCGAGTTCGGTGATCAGAGGGTCGAAGATGTTCTTGTGGCTTTTTGATGCGAATGGAAACATGTAGAGAAATTTGTAGCATTGTGTGTACTCGCTACAAAGTAGGAGAGTCAGGCAAAGGAATAGAAGCTTCATGGTGGAATATCGGGGTGGTGAGAAATGGTTTATCAGTGTGGATTGATATTGTGGTGTGTACGTGTGATTTTAAGTCCAATGGTCAAAAAATGAAATTAAATGTAGATAAAGTCTTTAAAGTTACAATTGACAACTGATAAATGACATGTTTGATTAGTTAGATTTGGTTTATTGAATTTGTTTTTGATTTTGTTATTTGTTACTTAGATTGAAATAAAATAATTTGTAATGTTTGCTAATTTAAATACAGTATTAAAGTGAATTTTACAAAATTTGAAAAATGGTTTATTTATTTTAAATAATTTAAGTGTCAAATAATAAGTCAGAAAATGTGATAAGATCATTCTGACTTAAAAACATCACATTTAAGTGTGATGTTAAATTTGAATAAAATTAAGTTGATTCAAATTTAGCAATGAGTTCTAAAGTTCCTGAGTACAAATGTGATGTAGTTTTTGAGAACTGAAAGGCGACATAACCACACTGGCGTAAAGCAAAGGTAACAGTTGTGTGACGTATTCTTAGTAAATAAAATGCTAATTTTGTCAATAAATGGCGCTGTTCGTAAATAGCGCCAAATTCAAGTTAAGATAAAGAAATATATAAATATACAGGGTGGAACAAAAGTCTGGTTCCCTACTAAATATTTCTGAAAGTGGTAACAATGCATCTAATTCAATGATGGCAAATTATTAAAGTTGGGTGGGGCAATCTTTTGGTGACCCAAAATTTGACCTTGGGACGTTCCTTCAAGGTCAATTGAAAATTATCTCGGAAACCGTTAGAGATAGACAGAAATTTCCAATTGTAAACTTGTAGAGCATCATTTGTTTAGTCTACAAATGACTAATTCTGAAATCTTTTGTACTAAAAGATTTTAAGAAAATCGCAATTAAAAAAGTAGTTTTGAAAAGAAAAAGTCATAAAAAAATTCAGTTTTCTACCCATACCTCTGCAACGGTGCCAGATATGCAAATTCCAACCAGGGGAA
Source organism: Strigamia acuminata (assembly GCA_949358305.1). NCBI lineage: Eukaryota > Metazoa > Arthropoda > Chilopoda > Geophilomorpha > Linotaeniidae > Strigamia > Strigamia acuminata. The sequence continues at coordinate 9,565,272 of OX442319.1, read as the reverse complement.
TCGATTTTTTCGGTCATTTTACATCTAATCAGCACATTTTTGACACTTTTCCAAATTTTGGCCATGTTATTCTTGGACTTGTGTCTACTTTTTCAATTGCGATTTTCTTAAAATCTTTTAGTACAAAAGATTTGAGAATTAGTCATTTTTAGACTAAACAAATGATGGTCTACAAGTTTACAATTGGAAATTTCTGTCTATCTCTAACGGTTTCCGAGATAATTTTCAAATGACCTTGAAGGAACGTCCCAAGGTCAAATTTTGGGTCACCAAAAGATTGCCCCACCCAACTTTAATACTTTGCCATCATTGATTTAGATGCATTGTTACCACTTTCAGAAATATTTAGTAGGGAACCAGACTTTTGTTCCACCCTGTATATACTTATCTATATATCTCCTAGATTCGAAATAACAATGTATTTGGTATAAATCAAGATTTATAAATCAGACCGATCTAGATTGTGACTGGTATGGTCTCCGCTAGTGCAATCAGGGGACTGAAGACACTGAAGACGCATACTCACGTAAAATAACGGAGACTCCCTAATATTGGTTGGTTGGCCTTTATTATGTTATCTAGGGGTATAGGGAATCCCGTTACCCGTTGCAGGGGTGCCACGAAGGCACACCGTACCGGCAACCGACCCGTCACACACTGGGCGTGAGCCCAATGGGTGATGTGGTCGGTTCAACATTACATTCATGTCGTACTCACCTACGACCCGCAGTAGCCACTCATGGAGGCTGCACTATGGACTCCACCATAGTGCTGAGCGTCTCTGTGGTGAATGGGAAGGAATGCAGAGTCCCTCAGCCGGGACACGTCCTGTCCCCTTGATAACTATAACTCCTCAGACTCTCAACACACGATCGTCTTGGTCGGTGTCAGCATTCTCTCTCTCTGCATCGCCTCCCCACACCACTCAGCTCCCTCCTCCCCCAGGCTAGATCACTTTACCCAATGAGGGGGTGATCTTGGGGCCTTAAGGCGGTGTGTGGCAGTGACGTAGGTCACCCTGGGTGGCCTGACGGTCACAAGATGACATCTGTTAATTCTAGAAATAAGGAAGTCACGAATCATTATTTCCGGAAGGAAGAAAGACTTGATATTATTTTAGGGTTACAGACCAAAACATTGTATAGTTTATCTTGTAGTAATTTAGCCATTTGTTGGCTTGGTATTTGTTTAATTTTTAGTCACATTTATTGGTAATAAATGTCAATGTCTTGAGAAACCCTCGACTCTTTCATTTTTATCTCTTTTCAAAGTTCACTTGATTAGCTAAAGCAAACTATCTCGCGCGCAATATAGAATGATAGTTGACATTTTAGCTGCAGGTACGACATAGTTGTTCTTAAAGCAAAGAAGATGGGTCTTGAATAGATGACCAATTTTGAATTCCAAGAAAACTGGAGTTTAATAAACTAAGGAAAAACCCTCAATTAAAGGATTAACATATGAGGAAGATTGATCCCCGTCCATCAACTATAAAGAATTGTAAATGACAAATAGAAAACTACAATCAATAAAAAAATAAATCACAAATAATAAAATATAATTCACTCGTAAAATTATCCAATTTTGACATGGGATAGCTGTCAGAAAATGTGATAAGATTAGATTGCTTTTCAGAATAAGTGCTGATTAAAATATCAGATACAACTTTGACCTAATTCTAGCCGTATCACTGGTGTAGCGGCACAAGAAAGTGACCCATAACACCAGAATTGTAATCTAACTAGGCAAAACAACCAATAAAAAACTAAACCTTTGTTCACCTGCCAAAAAAAACCAACAAACTATGCTATTGATTAAAAGTGGAAAAAGCTTATTTAGCAAATAAAATAAACATTTTATTATCAAATAAATAAAATCCATCATTATATCATTTTTTGCACTAAAATACATTGAAAATAAACAGAACTACTTTTCCACGTAGTAGAGCACAGTCCACAGTTAGGCGTAATCCGGCTCAACCAATTGGGAAAAAGGTCAACATTGTATTGGTTCAGAGTGTAGGCGTACTTTCGTTTGAAGTCCATTTTGTGTGAAGTTACAACAGGTAGGTAATACTAATATAATTAAAGTGATATGGGAGTTTAAATAAGGTGCATTCGGTGATTTAATTCTTTTACTGTCGTATTTGATGTTTTTAACGTTATTAATTTGAACGTTAGTGAATTAAAAGGCACTTTGAAGTAGAAATATAAACACTGACCAGCTGAAAAGCTTTAAAATATATTGTGTTATATGTTTGGGCATAATTCTGACTTAAAAACATTCACTTGGATAAGTGCTGACAATTCACTTAATCCGATGATGGTAAAGTATTAAAGTAGGGCGGGACAATTTTTCGGTGACCCAAAATTTGACCTTGGGATGTTCCATCAAGGTCGTTGGAAAATTATCTTGGAAGCCATTAGAGATAGACAGAAATTTCCAATTGTAAACTTGTACAGCAACATTTATTAAGTCTAAATATGACTACTCCTCAAATCTTCGGTGACCCAAAATTTGACCTTGGGATGTTCCATCATGGCCGTTGGAAAATTATCTTGGAAGCCATTAGAGATAGACAGAAATTTCCAATTGTAAACTTGTACAGCAACATTTATTAAGTCTAAATATGACTACTCCTCAAATCTTTTGTACTAAATTTTTTTAAGAAAATCGCAATTGATACAGTTGTGTATATCTTAGTGGGATAACGAACGGGAACGGGAGAGATACAATAAAGCTCGAGTATTGTTTAAATAGTTTTAAGTACGGTAGTTCTGTGACGGGATATGTTTTGCTTTCCCACACATTAAATTTGTTTTGTAATGAATTTAATCGATAAATGTAAATTTATTAATTTACTATAGGAACAACCCGCAGATTAATTGACTTTCATTGAAAATGGTTCGAATAGATTGGCTGAAAAGTCCTCTTGGGATCATGAAAATAATATCATTTGTAAATATGCTAAATATTACGGAGTATTTGTTTTTATAATCATTAGACTATCTATCTATCCGTTTTCAAATCACTTAGGCGGTGAGCATCGTAACCCTGGGCCTTACCATCAAGTATGCGTGTCTTTCCCACGAAACCAATACATCGGTTTCATCAAGCAAATTTTTCTACATGTTTTGGCCGGGAATATTAAATTTTTTTGTCCTTTTCTATTTCATTATTTCGTACATATTTGATGAAAACAAACCTGGCAAATTACTCTTCATGGTATATAGCAGTTCATTTGTTCATTGTACAATCTCAGCATTTAATTGTTCTCTTTTCTTGAATACAGGAACTCTTTGTTAATATTTTGCATGCAATTTTCAATTTAGCCATTGGAAGTATGATAATAGAAGGATACAGAGAACTCAAGGTTCTACCCTGGTCTTATGACGGCTGTGCAGCATCTGGGGTGAGTGAGCGAGTTACTTTTTCATTGCATTTAAATCTTTAACCTGGTTGACCTAGCGAGGCTCGTTGGTTATTCATTTACGGACACATACATAATGTATTAGTTAGATGTATTTAGCAATTAACAAATGGATACTCAACTGGTAATTGTCTGGAAAACAAGGTGGTCACCAAAATGGCCGTTTCTCAAGCTTCCCCGGTCCCCGGTCCTCCACTAACACCTTTCAATTTATTTCCATTTCAGTCTTTTTGTATTATTTTGGCGGCAATCCAACTCGCTGATGCAGTTCTTATCGTTGTCAAACGTGGCAGCAATTAATATTTGTCAAATTATAATGTATACTGTACATTTGACATTTCCAATCGTTGCAAGCTAAGAAAATGATTTAACCAATGTAGAAATTGTTCCAAGTGGAAAATTCGTAGGATATTGCACCTAAATGACCTAACTTTCATTAATTTCAATTTCAATAATTTGTAAAATAATATTTTGAGATAATAAAATAAATTGTAGTTTGAATTTCAAGCACAGTGGTTTATCTATGATCCAACCATTGGAGCAGTAAATAACGTCTATCTTCTCAATGCGCCCGCACTTTATCATAAGAACAAGAACAACGTGATTTAATGGGTTTGATTTGTTTGATAAAGATAAAGATGCGGTTTTCAAGCACTAACCACGTGTTGAATGACGTGTATCTGTGTCCACGCTGTCAAGCCTAGTGTTTTTAATGTGTTTCAGGTGTTTTTGGTCGGGCTACACAGTCCGTTATGGCTGCAATTATTGGGTCATTTCAATTCATCAAGGTTTTCATTGGTCTTGTCGATTTAGTCGGTAACCTAGAAAAGCAATTACAAATTTCATGCATTTATACGAATGAAGTCAATTTGTTTTAGCTGCTTTTAAATTTATCTATTTTTGAGCGGATAAAAAGCAGTTTGAACAAATATTTCAATTCTAAAACATAAATTACATTTTGTATTCCGTGAATTGTCTTTTTTTGCCTGTAAACTATTTTAAATCTAAAATTATCATTTTTGAGAAAAAATTACTACTATTTTTGCGTTTCGTTGAGAAATTCTTCGTATTTCAACTTGTGTATGTCGCCCGAAACACTCGGAAACAAAAAAAAAAAGACATTCCGGAGAAATCAAAATATTTGTTTAAACTTCAAACGTCAGTGTTATGTAGTTACAACGTATTACACAAATGGTGTGTTGAACGTTTCTGAGACGAAACGTCAATTCCACTAAATAAAGCGATATATAAATGAACTTTTATTCTTTATTCTTATAAAAGCTGTTTACCTTTCACTGTGCAGATGGCTTGTGCGCTTTCTCTATCGAAAATGTCCGCCAAAATGAATCCAACGGTGAATAAACTCCGAGTGAACGCCCCAGTCGAGTTGGAAGACCAGTTTATACTCAGATTACCCGCGGAGCAAGCCGAGATACTGGGAAAAGCGCTCAAGTCGTCCAATTCAAACATCGAAGAGCGCCTCATGATAGACGTCAAGCCCGACATGCGCCACGCGGTGGTCAGATTCGACAGTTGGACTTTAGGCGCGAGATTCGAAGATTTGCCGTGCATTTGCGAATCGCTGAAAACAACCGACAGGAAACTATTCTACAAAGTCGCAGACATCAGCCAAATCCTGCGTTGTACGCACGAAACGTCGGACAGCAGCGAAGGAGAAAACCACAGCCCGGACAAAACCGAAACCTTCCTGCACGCGCACGGGGTAACGAAACCTTTGAAAAATGTCCGGAAAAGGCGCTTCCGGAAAACTTTGAGAAAGTTTGGAGGGAAAAACAAGGTGGACGATACCGAAAACGAGGTCATGAGGTTGCTCAGTATGGACCAAATGGCTGCGAGTGTGCGTTGGGAGGTGCTAGAGGAGCCGGTGGTCCCGGTGGGCGGCGGAAAACGGAAGCTTCCGACGGAATTTGACATTTTCGGCGAGGTTAGCAGCTCGTCTGACGACGAGATTGCTAAGTTCATCGATACGAGTGAGGATAATGAAGATGAGAGTCAGTCGTTTACCGGAAGTGGTTATACGGAAGAGGCGGAGTTGCAAATGGCGGAATTGGGAGTGGAGGATGAGGTTGATGTTTTGGGGAAACAAAGGGGGGAGATAAAGGAACAGCTTGCGAAGGTGCGAGCGAAAAAGAAAACATTCGAGTCGGTTGTTAGGAGTGTGAAGAATCAGGCTTTGAAGCAGAGGTTTTTGGATACGATAAGTGAGCTTGTGGAGAGGGAAAATGATCTGAAAAGTGAGAGTGAGAAGTTTTAAGCCAAAGTTGTGTGATTTGTTTCAATTAAAAGGAAAACTTGTCACTTGTCGCCATGTGAAGTGATTTATAGCGAAATAAATACAAAAGTTTATTAAATTAAGATTTTTTATTCATGTTTTTCTTAAATATTAATTATTTCAAATTTTATTTATTCACCAAAGTGAGGAAAATAGTATGTTTAGTAAAGTAACTGCCTGCACGACAACAACTAAAAATAACAGTTGAAATAAACAGGAAAATATGATGCAAGAAAATATTACGAAATGATTTGACCGACAGGTGGCGCAGTTGTGCTATGGAATACAAACACTCCACGTAAAACAGGTGGCGCTGTAATCGGCATTTTTACAAATTAACATAGACAGAATTGGAATGCGGAACATTCCATCAACAATAGATGGATTTTGAGGAATGCGTTTGGCTATTTCCGCTTGAAATGCACGTAGCACGTAGTAATCGTAAAGAAAGTTAGTGCTCACACTTGTAGCTCCGTCGTATAATCGCTGCAATAAATCCATTTGGGAAGTGTACAAAGGTAGGATGTGAGGCACGTACGATGGTGGTTGAGGTACGAATATTCCGTTCCATGGAAGCAGGGAGCCGCCACTGTGATGAATAACTTGTTTACCGAGTAGAGGAGCAACTCCCAATGCACATTCGTTGACAAATCCACTCACGAAGACTACATCGAACTGTTTGCCTTGTTCGAGCAACTTGTTGACGTCGGGATTTTGAAGAAAACTCTTGCAAATCGGACGTGTGAACGCTGGGAAGGAAAACATCACTACTAATGGATGAAGACCGATCACGTTAAACATGTATTTTTGAATTTCGGGTGATCGGAAGTCCATTGGCTGTTCCACGATTATTTCTTTCACGTTCTTGATCCGTTGCCAGTAGGAGAGTGTGGAAACTACGGTGACTTGGTGATCTTCCCGGGCGAAATCGGTGATTAGAGCATCTAAGAGGTACATGTGGCTTTCTGATGCTAATGGAAACAAATAGAGCCATTTGTAGCATTGTATGTACTCGCTACAAAGTAGGATAGTCAGGCAAAGAAATGGAAGCTTCATGGTGGAATATCGGGGTGGTGACTGGTGAGAAATGGTTTATCGGTGTGGATTTATATTGTTGAGTGTACCTGCGATTCTTCGAAAAGATGGTGTGTACGTGATAGATAAAGGCTTTAAAGTTACAATTGACAACTGATAAATGACATATTTGATTAAATAGGCTTGGTTTATTGGATCTGTTTTTGATTTTGTTATTTGTTACTTAGATTATAATGAAATAAATTGTAATGTTTGCTCATTTATTTATTTTAAATAATTTAAGTGTCAATTACGTAATCAGTTAAAAAATGTCAGAAAATGTGATAAGATAAGATTGTTTTTCAAAAATAAGTGCTGATTAAAATATCAGGTGGGCGTACTTTCGTTTGAAGACCATTTTGTGTGAAGTTAAAAGCGGTAAGTAATATTAATATAATTAAAGTGATATGAGAGTTTGCATAAGGTGCATTCAGAGTGTTTTCTGTGTAGTTTTGCATTAAATTTAGAACGGTTAGGTAATGATGGCTTTAAATATTGCTCATAAAAAGTTCCAATGACGTCGAAATTATCTTTTATCACATGCTTCTTGCTTTATAATTAAAGTTTGTGGTTACAATTTACATGGTGATGTAATTTGTGGTGGAATAAACTGATGTTTAAATAATAACAATTTTTTATTTCAAGCAGTTATTTTTTAGATTTTTCAAGTGGTGAAAAAATGTTGCTAAATCAGCAAAATCAATAATATTACTCATGATACGTCCATGTCTATTACTTGACCAAATATTCTTCTTCTTGTCTCTTATATTTAACTGATGTCTTTTCCTCGGATTCAAACTTTCCTCCTCTGAATCCAACTCCTGTCTTTTATTTTTAACTCCTTGTTTCACCCGTGCAATGTCTTCAACAGTAAATCGTACGTCAAGAAGTGGTTTTACGGTTGGCAAAATTTTATTTCCTCTAGAAACCACCGGAAACAGCATCTCGTCCACTTTACTCCAACGTTCCGCACAACACCTCAACCAATTTGGGTTTACCACGTGTACGTTTTTAAACTTTAATGCCGCGCGCACTTTAGCGGTATCTAAACGTCCGGTTACGACGTGGGTCGTCGGCTTGTTGTCGGGAAATGCAACCGGTTCGTTTCTTATACTGGCACCTAGTGATTGTGCCAACGTCCACATTTTCTGCATTTCAGTTGGTAAGATGCCACTAAACACTACATTAACGGATTCCAAAACATTTGCCCGTGCACGCTGAACTAATTCCTTCACGTCAGGAAAGAGACGGCCATTTTTCTTCATTTTCATCTCATCGTACATTTTGTAAAATTGGCCATGCACACCACGCAGTTTTTCCTCCAAATAGATTAAGTGGTCGTCGTTGTCGTGCTTGTGTAATTCAAGTAAATGATCTTTCTTCTCCTTTTCTTCTTGGTCCTTATAAACGGTGTCCGTAAAAAATATGTACGGTTTCACCGGCACCAAATTCGGCGCGTGGTTCCACGCGTCGGCTTGGTCGTCGATCATACACACCATGGAATCTCCATTGGGAAAGAATTGTTTCAAATTTGCATTTTTCGAGTAGGGGTCAATAAATTCGTCTCGGGTTAAAATGCGTCTCGAAAAGAGCGTGCAGTGTGGGTCGAGCAGACAAGCGATTTCGTTCGAGTATGGGCGATCTGAGTACGTCCAGATGTGCATTTCGAACAATTCGCTCATGTTTTTCAAAAAGGCTTTCGTGCCTGGTCTCACTCTGGTGTGGTACCACGAACCGCCCGTCTGGAAGTGGTGCACGTCTGCAATACCCAGTGGGACTTTTGCTTGAGTCGTGTCTATCAACGTTTGATCGAGATCAACTAATAAGACTAATTTTCTTGACGTTAAGAGATTAAATGGGACATTGTTTGTAGTGGGTGTTGAATTTGAATGATGGTTGTTATTCTTAAATTCAAGATTGCTACTATGATCCCATTTGACAAGTTTTGCACCGGGTCGGATGTTTCTAGGTGCCATTATAATTATAAGAAAAGAATTAGTAAAAATCACAGAAAAAATGCAGTGGGATAACGGGAGAGATTTGGTTGGGATAAGTTGGGTGCGCAGGCTGTCAAAGTCAAAGACAGAATGATCGTTTTCGTTCAAAAACCCCTTATATAAACAATAAGGACGTACAGAAAACGTTCCCGACGGACTTCTGGGAACGTATACGCATACGTTGCGTGTACATTTGACTGACAGGTGGCGCAGTTGTTCCTATCCGAATATGAAATGTTTATTACCGTTTCAATAACGTTTCATTATACCATCAAGTTGTTGTATATAAGTGGCACAAAACCAATCTTATTTTCGATACCGAGAACGCCTTTCTTATCCAATCTTATCCAATCTCTTTTCGATCATGTCTTCTCCGCAAAAAGTTGTAAGCGAAGCATTAGGAAAAGCCGAACTGCCGCCGCAGAAGATGAGACAAGTTAGTCTGAAGAAGAAATCGAATAAGCGAAGGAAGGAAAATTTTGGATTGTACATTCACAAAGTGTTGAAACAAATTCATCCGGACATTGGGATATCTTCGAAGGCCATGGGAATCATGAACAGCTTCGTGTACGATATTTTCGAGCGGATTGCGGTCGAATCGTCCCGTCTGACTCAACTTAACAAGCGCTCGACCATTACCAGTCGGGAGATTCAAACCGCTGTTTGTTTGGTTTTGCCGGGCGAATTGGCAAAGCACGCCGTCAGTGCAGGCACGAAAGCGGTAACCAATTATAGCAAAAAGTAGTAACTCCATCCGATCAATGTTGATAAATTTAATACAAAGATAATATTGTTTATTATTTTTTTGTTTTCGTTTTTTTTATGGATATTTCTTCGTCGTATAATTTTTTTTTCAATTTCTTCTGTTTGTTCCTAATCTTTTGTAAGAATAACTTAGTTCACAGTGCAACAGGCTCAAATAAATTCTAAATACATATTTACATAATTTATAAATAATAGTTATAAAATTTCTGATGAACATGACATGGCATGTTACATCCTAACAGTGCCTTTAGATTAAGGTAGATTTTCCATTTAGATAAAGAATAAAACATGAATGCAGTTAAAAGAAACATGTACACAATCCATTTACTTGTATAACTTGTATTCTTTACTTGGGTGTAACTTACATCAGAAGATAAGTTTTTATTTACTTCTGAATGTACAGCAGAAACAATAATTAATTTGAATGTATTATGACTAACATAGGCAGCAATTGATTTCCAATGTCGGAAGATGCCCAGACATTTACTGAAAGCCAATTCGATGATTTAACGCAAATGCCCGTAGACGTAATCCCTGACACATGTTTTGCATCAGAAGAAGCTAGGTCTTTACATCGGAACCATTACACGTGCAATAAACAAGAAACTGGAGGAATTACAAAGAAGGATGCTTCTACATATGCTGAATTGAAAGTCAAAGAAACAGCAAAAATTACAGCGGAAGATGCTACCAGATATGCTGGATTATTACAAAAAGTTTTTTGTAATTTATCACCGAAGGATTTTCTTCTAGCACAAATGAAGATAAACAAAGTGTTGTATAGATTACAATACTCCGACAATGTTAATATTCAAGATGGCGCTGAATAATTGAAAATTTAATTGTTGTCTGTCTCTTAATATGTAGTACAAAGAAACCTAAGCCTAAAAATTGTTCTGTAATCCAAGCAAAACTTCTAATGCACTTGTATAAAATGAGCTACAATGTATTTATAAAATTGTCGTATTCTGATGAAAAGATGGAAAACAACAGGAAAAATCTAAGCTTGGTAATTGTAAGAATTTATTGAATATTTTCAGATAATACTCTCAAAGCAATGGGCGGCAACTGCTCTTGTTCTAGCACAGATGAGGGCACTGATGGTGACAATAACTGTGACGACAGAGACATTGGAAATTCGACACTAAACTTTGAAAATGCTAAACTCATCCATGTTGAACCACATGTGGACAGAAGGTCAACAACTATAATCAACTCAGTTATCAACAACAGGTCAGAACCAGATGGTTCGTACAATAATTTTTCATACACAAATATTTACATTAAATTACTAAACGTTAAAATATTATATACTTTCATACTTTTTCCAGTCAATCCCAGTCAGGGAGTTAAATCCTGTTGTAAAAACATTAATGACGATGGCAACAAATTGTGCGATGTGTTTAAAAACAGACTGAAGGATTTTTACTGCGGCTTAACTTTACCTAAAGTTGCTTGGTTGGATGAAGGAAGTGATTTATCAATCGTCGAGCATTTCATGCAACTGCAGCTGAGTGAGTCCAAAAAATCGGTAGAAGTCGAAAACATCTTCAGCGAAGTAAACAAGAAACCACCGCTGAGAATACTCATCGAAGGACAACCCGGCTTTGGCAAAACGACTTTAGCCACCAAACTTGCCTACAACTGGGCAACCACTCAAAAATACATCAACTTTGAATTTGCCTTTTTCTTGCCTTTACGAGAACTACAGCAGCGAGGCATCGAAGATGCGATTTATCAAGTCGGAAGACACTGCGATTGCGATAATGCTGTAGAAATAGTGAATAACCACAAGAAAAACACATTGTTTATACTTGACGGTCTAGATGAAGTATTGCAGGAAGACCGGAAAGAAATCATGGAAATATTGTACAAACACAAGTACAGCGATGTAACGGTGGTGGTGTTCTGCAGAACCGGTTTGTTTGCAGTAAGTAAGGATGAGCGTAGACAGTTGTTTGGATTACCCAACATGCGTGATGTATTCTCCGACAAGCGAATTTCAACATTAGGTGTGATGAGTGAAAAGAAAAAACTGCAGTTTCTGGAAAAATTTGTGCCAAAATCAACCATCGATAAAGTAATTGGGCGTTTATCTTTGCAATGGCGGTTATTCGACTCGCCGTTATTTCTCATGCTGGTGTCCATAATATTACAAGAGGACGAAAACTTTGAAGAATTTTCAACGAAAACGCAGTTTTTTAAGAAGTTATTTAATTGCATTTTGAAGCACAGCTATATAAAACACGGACGTCATATTCATAGTGATTTTGATCTATTTCACTTCGACTCAACCGTCAACGCTATTCAGGAAAGAATGAGGGAATTTGGGATGTTGTCGTTAACAAAAATAGTTCAGTGCGACTTGAAATTTGAAGCCACTTACTTGACAAATGAAATCTATGAGCTAGGCTTTTTAATCCATCACAAGGAGATGACCTATGTCAAATCAAAGAATTATTATGAGGCATTACACTTGTCGATAATTGAATTTACAGCTGCGTTTGCTCTTTCGGTAGATCTGCAATTCAATCAATCTCCTTCGACAGAAAACTATTTAAAATCAATTACTAATCAATTCCTTGAGACACATGGAATGTCACTAATAATGCATTTCTTCACCAGTCTAATGGGAGACGATCTTGATCACTTTTTAGCCATAATTGATTCCTTTAGCATGTGGTTTTCCTTGGATTTTTACTCCATTGCAGAACTGCTTTCAGAGTGTTCATCGAAAGATTTTTCTTTAAGCAGACGTTTGAGAGATTTTATTCCATCACATGTAGTTTTACACGACTGTGAAGGTCATAAAAGAATTCTGAGAGAATTGCTGAAATATGGAATTCAATGTGGTAAAATTGAAAGAATTACATTTGACGAATTAACTAACCCTAAAATATTCGCAAATAACATTACAGTTTGCTTACAAATACAATTTGCATCTAAATTGGAGCGAGAGTTTAGTGTTGTCTGTACTGTGCCTTGTGTAACATCACAAGTATTTTCAAAGCCAATTCCATTTCATGGATCAATGAATGAATGCCTGCATTTTGCTGCATCTCCAAATGTGGAATCGTGTGCTTTGAAATTTTCTAGTTGTTCAACAATAGTCACACGAGCCGTCACAGATTTTCTACAATCCATGACAAAAGAATACAATATCTTCAAACAAATCAAGTTTTGTTACCTAGAAATAACAATTAGGACTGAATCTGAGAAGCAAGTTATAATACAACTTCTAAAAAACAATCAAGTCCAATTTCTGAAACTAAGCACAAGCGAGCAAAATAAAACTTCAACGATGCACATGAACATGAATGACTTTGCCTGCATTGCTGCTAACTCCAGCTATTTGACTCGAATTAGTTTGAGCTACATTACCATTGATTTGTTTGATCTTACTAATGGTGGAACTAAAAAATACACTTATATTTGTCTACAGTATTGTACTTTGACTTGCCGAAAGCCGTTAGTATTCAGAAATTGTTGTTACCACTTGGAAATTGATAGTTTGCAAAATGTTGAAGCAATAATTCAGCTAGAACCTTCTAAGTTTGGTTGTCGTCTACTCAATGTGATTAATGATTTGATAAAGAAGTTTCCCAGATGGACTGGTTTCAACAGTATTACAAGTTTGTCGTTGATTGAGCCTAATGATGCAGTTTTAAATTCAGTTTCAAGATGGATTAATCTCCAAACATTGGAACTTGAATTTCACTACAGTGCACCGAAGGAAACATTTGCCAATTGCATCCACAGTCTTCCAATTGAAAATCTTATAATTGTTAACAGTTATTTAGGCATTTCAAATTTATTCAAGTACATGAACAATCTGTGGGCTCTCAAAAACAATTCACAATTAAAAACAATAATTTTAAATAACAACGGGTGCACTGAATCCTCATTAGAAGTATCTGAACTGGTCGAAGGACTCAAATGCAACTATTGGGATAAAGTAAATTTGGTGGCATCGAAAGTCGAATTATGTAAACTTAGAGAAGAGTTGTCAACTTTGGACGTACTGATAACGCATTCCGATTACAAATCCATTTATCAGGAGCTGAACCGATTTAAAAATTATTATGGAAGTTATTTGTGTAGACATTACACTGGATTAACTATCACAAGAAAACCCGCTAACGAATAACGAACATCAAATCGACTGTCGTGTATTTGCACCACAAGGAATTGTGCAGGTTTGAGCCAGGTAATGAACAATAAAGGATTTTCACTTCTGTTAGAGAAATGGAAGAGGCAGAAGCAGTCTGTCATGTTTTAGGTTAAACCCTGGACTGTTATTTCCTATCGGAATCTGCAACAATCATTCCAAGGTCCCTAGCCACCAGATAATTAAAAGTAAACAATAAACTGATAACAAATAATGAGATAAAGTGCAACTCCCCACATCCACCATGAAGCTTCTATTGCTTAGTGTGTCTTTATTTCTTTGCAGTGGGTATTTTGTGCAGGGATACAATGTACTCTATTTATTTCCATTAGCAGCAAAGAGCCACAAGAATATTTTTGATGTTTTAATCATCGAACTAGCTCGACGAGACCATCAAGTCACTGTAGTTTCAAGTTTCTCATTCTCACAACCGATCAAGAATGTAAAAGAAATCATCCTCGAACAACCAACGGACTTCCTATCAGCCTTCATTCAAAAACAAGTGTTTGGTTCCGTTGGTTCTCATCCCACATTGAGGATTTTTACATTCCCCAAGTTTACACTTCCTATTTGTAAAGGTTTTTTACAAAATTCGGACGTTCAGAAGTTGATTAAAGAAGGTAAACAGTTCGATGTGGTCATCGTGAGTGCATTTTTAAACGAATGTGCTTTGGGAGTTGCTCCTTTACTCGGTAAATATGTGATTTCACAAAGTGCTGGAGGCTTGGTTCCATGGGGCGGACCATTTGTGCCTCAACCACCTTCGTATGTGCCACACCAGACCCTCTGTTACACTTCAGAGATGAATTTTCTTCAGCGACTCAATAATCAATTCACACAGATCACTCTCAACCTGATAAACGATTACTACATCATCCCTAAATTTCAATCGGAAATAGCCATCCACGTTCCTCAAAATCCATCTATTATTGGAGCTAGACGACTCATTAGTTTGCACTTGACCTCCGCCGATCCAGTGCTGTATAGTCCGAGACCTTCGATGCCAAACATTGTTTCCGTTGGAGGAATTCATTGCAGGAAAGCCAACCCACTGCCCAAAGAATTGGAGGAGTTTGTTCAAGGTTCCGGCGATGATGGATTTATCTACTTCAGTCTGGGATCAAACGCCCAGTCTCGGTTTTTGCCGGACAAAGTCAAAACATCTTTATTGGCGGCGTTTTCGAAACTCAAGCAGAAAATCGTTTGGAAGTACGAAGAGGAATTGAAGAATGCACCAAGCAACGTCAAGGTGTTGAAATGGGCACCGCAACAGGACATTCTAGGTATTAGAATGATGTAATACATCCCTATCCATCTCTAAACTGATTTATTTTTGTTAGGGCATCCTAAAATACGGGGATTTATAACCCATGGAGGACTTTTGAGTTTACAAGAGACCGTGTACAATGCTGTGCCAGTTGTTGCTGTTCCTTTGTTGGGCGATCAGCATGGCAATGTTGCCCGAGTGGAAGAATTGAAAATCGGTCGTAAGGTGGATTTTAATAATATTTCTGAAGTCAGTATTCTTGAAGCAGTTAATGAAGTACTAAGAGAGAGGTAAAGTTATAGTGGATGTAGTTTATTTAATATACTAGTATTGAGTTTTATTTATTTTGGTTGCAGTTACAAGGAAAACATGAAGAAATACTCAAAGATATTTAACGACCGATACCAACGGCCAGTTGACCAAGCAGTTTATTGGGTTGAATATGTGATTAAGAACAATGGTGCAAGTTGTTTACGAAGTGCTGGAGAAGAACTGAATTTTTTCCAGAATTTCTTGATAGATGTTGTTGCATTTATTTCGATTGTTTTATTGTCTGTATTATTTGGTTTAGTATTTACTGTAAAATTGGTATTTTGCAAATTATTCAAAACGGCTAAAGTAGTTGTGGAGAAAAAGCAACAATAGATTTGTGCTTGCTGTTAAATAAAATCAATGGGATCAAAATTATTGGTCCATGCTGCACACGTGTATTGGAATGCGGTCTAACAGTACTAACATGTCATACAACACAAAATCAATTTTGTAGAAAAAGTCTCTTGTGCTCAATTCTATGAACGTGAATGCGTCCGGCACTGTTTGGTCATTCCCGTGCCCGATTGGCGTCCGTCCACTCTCACAAAACAAACAAACATTCAAGTCAAGTTAAATAAAAGCCTTTAAAAAAGAATCCGTGGTCAATTTGTTGAGATCAGGACCGGTGCAACACACATTTCCACCTAAGGCGAGCAAATCATATGCCGCCCTTTTAAACAACAAAATTGGAATTGGAATTGGAAAAAATTGGATTGTGCGCCCAAAGATGCCGCCTCTAGAAAATATGCCCCCTGAGGTGACCGCCTCATCCCTCGCACTGGCCCTGAATTGTACAATCTAATGTGATGGGGAATTGAGTATTTTGCTACTTCACAAAATGAAATTTCATATTTGTGATATCTTCGTACAGTGAGTCACGAACCACTCATTACAATTCTAAGAAATCTCATGAATTTTTAAAATAGTAATTACTTGTAAACTTTTACAAAACATCAATATAGCTGCAATGCAGTGTTTTTGAGTGGATCGAGTGCCACGTTTTCACCTGAGTGGACTGTAAAACCGTATGTATTTTTTCTTGGCCATAAATAATTCGCTCCCCAAATAGACTGAATTTCCCCCCCCCCCCAAAAAAAAATTGAATTTCCTCTTACTTTTTCTACCCCCCAAAAAAAACTATCTTGCCCCCTTTTTCACAGGAATTTCCCCCCGTTTTCATCACCCCCCAAAACAAGAAATTCCTTCTCATTGGACTTCGATGATGTTGCCCACGATTTGGCAGTGTTGCCGTTGCTGCGGATGGCTGGGTGTTGGAGCCAGTTAACCAGAGACACCGGGCTGTGATAAGCGACGAAGGCTGCGTGTCAAGTCCAGTGGGTCGATTGCTAGCGATCGAGAAGTTGTTATTAGGTTGATATTAGGTTAGGTGAGGTTGTGGTGATATTAGGTTGGGTGAGGTTGTGGTGATATTAGGTTGGATGAGGTTGTGGTGATATTAGGTTGGGTGAGGTTGCGGCGGAAAATGAGGCATGGTTTTGACAAGCTAGAATTAAAAAACACAAAATCTTTGAAGTGTTTTTGGGATTTGATTTTGATTGATTTTGATTTGAATCTATGATTCTCTTGAAATCTAACTTTTATCTCAACTTGATATATTCGAGTTTGAAACTGTGCCACCACATTCGGAAATTTAGTACAAGTGTTTGCGAAATATTCAAATGGTTGCTGCTCGAAAACTAAGAGGGATAGAGACTTGTGCTTTTTAGGGTTTGTTAAGGAGAAAGTCCTCTCTTTTGATGTAAAAACCATTAAAATTCGTGGTAAAAAAAATTGGGATTTGTTCTATCTGTAGTTTGGGCGAATGTGAATGTGATGCCAACTTCAGCCCTGTGATATTCTATTTCTTCTATTACTCCATAACATTTTAATATTTTATTTACATTTAGCATACTCAATTGCAACAAGAATCACAACCAAATATGGTATCTAAGGGAAATGTGGTTGTTCTCGTTTTAATGATGATAGTGTTGACTGAAAATTCTACGGAATCGACAAAAAGTAGGTCAACTAGAAATTCTGCCTATGGAGCTCAGTAGAGTCCCGTTTCCCGAAATTGCCGAGTTGCATTTTCTAATCCCAGAAGGCGCCACTGTGTCGATAGTCTGTGAAAGTAACCTTGTGTGAAACGGGACTCTTGAAAGTGGAGCTTTACAAGTTCTGGTAATAGTTGCCGTAAAACCAGTATGAATCATAAATTTATAAACATTTAACTAAAAAAGTAATACAGAAATTTGTGTAAAATTCAGGTTAATATTTTAATTAGCCAAAGTCCCTACAGTCTACAAATTTTCAAATAATCCGTTTGTTAAAACAGAAAGAAACAATACTCGACGCCAGTCATTTGTCAATCATTGTAATGATCAACAAGCGCTGCAAATATCGAACACTATAAACATCTTAAATGTCACGAGAATATTATTCATTTACTTAGAACAGGATGATGGTAAATGATAATTTTTTCTAATACTTTACTTTTTATCATTCTAACTTTATAAACGCCAGGCTTCATGAACTGTGCTTTAAAAAAATTGGTCCATAATGATTGGCTTGGGAAAATTGAACTACGAGTAGCACGCTGGTTGGATATACCGTATCATTACGATTTTACTCCTTACCAACTAATTGTTGTCACTGCGGTAAATATGTCGGCTTTAATGTATGTTAGTAAAGAGATAAAAGAAGTAAGCTATAAAAATCATTTGGCCTTTTGATGAAATTTCAAGTTTTTTAGACAAATTATTTTCAGTTTGATATGACCTTTTTCAACATTGAGAATAAATTACTCTTATTTATCACTCTCGATGCAACCATACTGAAGGAAGGATCTCAACTTGATTACTATTTACAAAATCTCATTCTGTTCAAGCAAAATAAATTCTACGCGCTCATTTATTCTGATCAAACTGATGTCAGGATACTAAATACACGAATAATAACAATATTAATTGCAAAGTTTAAATTTCAGAATTTTGACCTGTTTTCATGGACCTACACAAAAGTGAATGATGATGATGTGAATGTTTATATCAAAACCAAACTAAGCATCAACTCTGGATCAGCACGGACGTGTCAATTTGGAATAATATCGAAACAAATCATTTATTTGCGCAAACCTGTGTTTAGAGTTTGCTGTTTTCATTCGGTAAATATAGTTTGCTTTTTTTTTACAGTCTGGACAATAATAATATTTAACCTACCTTTCTGTTAATTAGTGGGACTGGACTCTAGATCCAAGTTGGTTTGAAAATCTCTTTTTGAATATTTTTTATCTATCCCAAAATTTGCGGTAAGTTTTATTTTTGGAAAGTTACTATTTGAGAAAAAATTATACACGGAGTATAAAAATTTCAAAATGGTTATTGAGCTACAGTGAATCCTGTGACTACTCACATTTTCATATTTCTTAAAAATAAAATGCCTTAAAGGAGAACCAGTTTGTTGTCAAAGATATGGAAAAAATTAAATAAATGTAATAAGAATGAACGCATGAGAACTGTCCTGCATGCACTGCTGACCTACAGAGAAAACAAAAAAGTTGTTGAGTGTAATTTGCTGTTAATATCAAGAAATACCAATACAGTGGGAGGACGTATGTGGATAGCTGTATATTAATACAAAAAAATATTATTTTATATGTGTTTTTATAACGAATGATTTTATAACTAAACTTTTTACATCATTGCAGCATAAAGACGAAAGCAGCAATACAGAATGCATCCTATGAAGAAGAACCTGGCTGGGTAAATTTATGTTGTGCAATGTTAGGATGGCCCTGGTGATTCTGTGAATATTTTAAACCTAACATATTATTTGTGTTCTATTCGTTTTATTAGCAAACTGATATGCTTCGAGAAACATTTGGAGCTTCTTCGCATGACATAAAACATTACGAATACACCGTTTTTCCAGTATGGCAAGATACGTTGGGTTTTATAATCAAACAAGACACAGTGCAAACAAAATATTTGTGGATGACATTCGTGAACCCATTCCCATTACTTCTTTGGCTAATTATAGTCACTACATGTTTGCTCCTTACTTTGTCTATAAATATTTCAATGAGGCACAAGAAAGAAACCGCCAGACATACTCTACCAGGTAATTGAAAAGGCTAATAAACTATGTATTCACTCAAAAGAATCTACTAGTTAGCATTGGAATTGGGTGTACGACGACAATGAACAGTGATTGTCTCAGCTAATCACACTAAATGCTAGAAAATAAGTTTGCACGAGTAACAAATAGATAAATTAATAGTAGAAGCGCTTTTAGAAAGTTTTTCCAGTAACCGAATGTATGTCTGACTTTGTTTATCAGTTTGTATAACGACCCAAACAAAACATCTCTTTGTAATGTTGATTTTTATGAGCCACAGTGCTCTATTGTATACATCATTGACTGTCGCTCCAACTAGAGATCAATACAATGACATTCACGAATTACTATTGAATGACAAAGTCAACGTGTTTACTTTAGGAGAAAGCTTTGTGTACATTGACATTATGGTAATCTCATTACAAATTCTTGAAGAAAGTATCATTCAGCGTGTTATTATTTAGTGAAGTAAAATATTCAATCTGAAATTGCAGAGAGCAGACACGAATCTTCGGCAGAAAATATGGCAACGTATGGAAAAAAGCATTAATAAAGGAAACGTTTCTGATTACACCGAAATAACAAACCTGCTTTTATCTGGAAACAATGCTTATATTCACGGCGAAAGTTATATACGAGACTATCAACTCGTATTTGAATTAAATTCTTGCATGTTCATTACTAAGAAAATCCCCATATCTCTTCACGACTATTTTAGATTCAGTCGAGGATCAAAGCATACAGAGATAATTAATCAAAAGTAAGCTTGATGTGCGTAAACTTCTATTTCAGCGTTCAGACAACAATGGGGATCTAGCTTCGGGTCGACACTGTCGACCAATGAGTGAACACACAGCGACAGTCAGTAGGTTGACAAACTATGATAGGCAGATGGAGGTCACGGGCGGATTTGCTCACAAGTAGCAACTTCAAACAAGGAGATGTTGGAAATGAATCTGGTTGTCGGTAGAGATTACAAAGAAAAGGGGGCAAAGGAGACTAGGAAAAGACCCAATGCATATCAACTTATTGTATTTTGGTGAAAAATGGTCTTCAATTTACTAATTAATTAATTTTACATTCTTTAAGAATTCTCAAGTTATCAGAAAGTGGAATTTTAACCAAACTTAACAAGGATGAAGTGCTTAGATATGAAGAATCAAAATGCGTTAAAAGTGATAATGCAGGGAAGCCAATCTCCATATATCAAGTGGTAACAGCTTTTCTGATCATCGTTGGAGGCATCGTAATGTCAGTGATGGCATTCCTTGTAGAATTAGTTTATGCACGTTACGCCCCAGGTCCGGAGTAAGGCACGATCGAGGCGAGCAGTGCAACTGCACAGAGCGCCAAAACATATACGTGGCGCATTCTATGAATGGAAAACACTGATTTTGATTTCCATGTATACAAAACATTCATTGATGGAGCACACATAAAAATCCTACGGAGCACTGGTAGCCTTCAAGCTCGCCTACGCTACAAACATTCTTCTGTAAATTGCACTTAAGCTTATTGTACATTTAATCTGTATACAGATGTAGCCAATAGCCATACCCCATTGAAATTTAAATTAATTTATTTCAGATTATGTTATTTACAATTATCTTAACTTATATAGATGTGCATCACTTCTTTAAATTTGCAAATGCTGTTAAACTGACCATAAAATAAGATGAGTAGGCTGATAGTTTTGCTTTTGACGTGTTGTGTAAATTATATAGTCATTAATTTGATGTGTAATATTAAGTTGTAAGTTTATCAAGTGCTTACCTACCTAAGCTATTCGCACGATTTTTTCCTTCTGTCCATATTTTATTGTATTACTAGTATGTTATTACTTTCTATGATTGTTGTAATTTCATAAATTCTAGTTGTTATATTTAATTACCTTTCCTTCTGATAAGTAAAAATTGTATTTGTATGTTCAGTTTAGTGTTGGTATTTTACTATTTTAGGCTTGTCCACCTCTGGAGCGCCTTATAGTAATCGTATGATGGCTATTATCCTATTCAAAAAATTTAGCCATTTTATTTTTTCATGATTGTTTCTCTGAAGACCAAAGACTGGCAAAGGGCTCACAATTTTTTTAATTATTCATTCTCTGAAAGAGCACGCACAACAAGCTCAGGAAACTGTTTGCTACCGTTTGTTGTCACTCGACAACTAACAAATAATATTATATTCTGAATATTTAAATTGTGTGTGTGTTTTTAGTGAATATTCTCCTCACTACAGGAGGTTAATTTGTATTGGCAGAACTGTGTCATTTCCTGGGTTCTGTAAATTTACGCTATTAAATGTATGAGTATCCGTTAAATTTACGCTATTAAATGTATGAGTATCCGTTAAATTTACGCTATTAAATGTATGAGTATCCGTTAAAAAATATCAGAATTCTTTATTGCATAATTTAGTTTTCAAGACAGAAAGACCAGTAAATACTTTGACTGTCTAAACTTTGGCTGACATTGGGATGTGTTAAAGGTTGTTCATCTTCAACATCTAAATTATTATCAACCGCAAATGAGGATGCAAGGTTTGGCGTACATGGCTTCATTTTGACAACTGAACAAATCGGTGAAAAGTTGAAATCAATTTGTTGGAGACATGCAATATCAGACGGCTGTGCAAATTCATTATCAAACTTTACTTCCTTCGCTTCCTTTTCAATATTTAAAGGAATCCAGCTGTCGTTTGACCCAAAGTCGAAGTCTGGACTGATTGATGTCACTTCAGAAGCAACTGGATGACAGTCAATGCCAAATAGTTCAGTAAACTGAGCATCAATCTTCTCAAATTCGACCTTCAGTTCTGAGAAATTATCACCACCATTATCTGAATCTTTGATATGCGTATGGGTTGGATGCAATTTTTGAAAAACATTTTCACAGTCCGGTAAGCATTCCTTTAAATTCACCATAGAAAATAGCATTGCACAGTCCGGTTCAATTCTCTTCGTAGACCCATCATCGGTCTTTTCTGTGCAGGTTATGGGTAGTTTATCGCAATGCGTAAACTGTTGCCTTAAATTATCCCCGTCTTCCGGTTTAATTGATGGTAAATTTGCATCGAATGGCTTTGGACAGTCAATAGCAAAAGGCGGTGGATTATCATCCATACCAGGGAACAGTGTGCGCACAAAATGTCTGTTGATTTTATCACCAAAGACTTTTCTTTGAGCCGTTTCCTTTTTATACAGCTCCGATGCTTGTTGCGATACAGCTGTTGACCACTGAAAGCAAAACATAACAATAAAAGTATCCTGATTTCTGTGTAAAAATACATACTTGTAAATATGCTTCGGAGAAAGCCTTTCTTCTCACAACTTCAGTAACAGCGGCCAGATACAATTCCGGAGCTGTGTGGATTTGTTGGAGTATTTCCAGATGCGCCTGCAACCTCTTTAAATTGTCGGAATGAAAAACAAGTTGGTTATTCATTTTGGACATGGATTTCTGGACTAATGTTATCCAAGCCAACCGAATGTGTAGCATTTTAGAGAGCTGTTCCTTGGCAGCAATGCAATTATTCAGAATCGTGTATATGAATCGATGAGCCATTTTCATACGCAACAAATGTTCTTCATGAAGAAGACACAGATCAACCAAAATGGATGCATTTGCTTTGTCGCCAGCACGTTGTGCATTGTTTTGAAACATCTGCAATGAGAAATTATAAATGAATAAATCGTGGCGTGAATTAACTCAGAATTCTTACCAATGCGTGATCTTTTTGAGCCTGCACTTTATTCTGGGATTCCTTCAGCGATTGATCCAAATGACTGAACAGCTCATTTAGTCCTATAATTTTGACCATTTTGTCATGGTCTGCTTCAATGAGGATTTTGCTGCTTTCTGATTGAATTGCTTGAAAGAATTTCACATTGTATTGTTCTAAACCCCTTGCACAGAACTGAGCAATCTAATGAAAAGAAATGGGATGAAATTTACATCATAAAATGTTTGAATATTCGTCGTTACCTCTTCAATACTTCTTATTTTCTCCTTGGAACTTAACCATTGATAGAGAGATTTGTTTTCTTCAGACACCAATCCAGGTAATAGTAGAGTCTTATCCATTGCCTTGATATCTTGGCTGAAACTATTGCACATTTATTAGTCTATCAAAATAAATTGTAATTGAAAGATTTACTGGTTTAACGATTCTATGTGTGTCTTGCGTGAAGATAAATAATTGGAATAATTCTCTTCGAACTTTATCACGGACATTCTGAAAAATCTGTAGCAAATAGAATGATATTAGTGTAAATTACCAACAAAAATAATTGAATCTCACTGTGTGGAAGCGTTTAGGTTGGACAAGGCAGCCAACCATCCATGCTGTTGCAAGTGTAATTCACTTAGAACATTCTTGCAATACTTGTAGATGCAGTTGTCGTGTTCGTATAAGTATTTCGATAAATAAGCGCGGTTTATCACCGTGTTGTAAGTGGCAGGCAGGCATAATGACTCTTCAATTCTTGATAATAAGTTTGTATCTAAAATAGCAAATCAAATAATATTATATTTTTGACTAACTCCGTATCAATAAAGGAAACGTTTACCGCAGGGAAATATTCCTTTCCTGATTACTTCTAAATCTATTAAAGAAAAAAGAAATATAAAATAATGTTTGATTTTTTTTAATTAATTATTATTATTATTATTATTATTATTATTAATTAATTATTAATTACGTTTTTGAAAATTCCGAAAGGATGCCCAATAGCTTTCTGGGAGATTTTTGGATGCATGTTCTCTGAAGTTGCAATAAGTTTCATCGAGGGTTTTTTGTGTTTTTTTATCAACCAATTCTGCAAAAAAGAAAAATTATAAATATAATTTATTTTTATTATCGTTGATTCTCACCGATTGTCCCAAATCCAGATGCTATTATTGGTGGCCGTTCATCTTCCTCTAGGAAATTATTGCTGTATAAATAAATTGGACCGGAGTCTGTGCCGGATGAGTAACTGCACAAGCTTTCGTCCGAGTCCAAACTCTCCCCACTGTTTACGAGCAGCACTTGATTTTCCACCGGAATGCGCAGTCGGCATGCAATCATCTTCTTTACACTTTCCACACTATAATAAGAAATTTGTGTATTTAAAAAAATGAGAATCCATGTTGAAATTTCCAATGGTCATGGTCCTGAAATGGTCCGGAATTCGGAAAAATTAACTTTGGGATCTTCAAAATTTAATTTTTCGTCTTAAAAATCGATTATTTGTTTTAAAAATAGATTATTTGTTTTAAAAATCGATTATTTGTTTTAAAAATCGATTATTTGTTTTAAAAATTGATTATTTGTCTTAAAAATCGATTATATGTCTTAAAAATCGATTATTTGTTTTAAAAATCGATTATTTGGTCATAAAAATCAATGTTTTTGGTCTTAAATATCGATTTGTTTTTTGTCCTTAAATAAAATACACATACACAGGCACACACAGTTTTATCAAAAATTATTTTGCTGTGGGGAAATAAAAAAAACTCCTGGTTGCACCTAAGACTAAACTAATCGCAAACATATGTTTATTTTTTTCAACCATAAGTTGCCAATCGCACAATTTATATATTTTTTACTCTTTTGAATTCTTTTATTCTATAATAAATCACTAATTCAACAAATCGTTCCGATTGGTAGATTTGAAATAATATTTCCCATGGTTGATTTTGAATGGTGAAAACGGGCTTAAACTTTCGTATGGTTAGCAAACATCGTATAATGGGATACACATAAAATCACGCATTTTCTTACACGAAACAATGAATTTACGTTTTTACCTTTTTGCAGCTAAATCCACGTCCATCGGAAGCATCCTTCCTTCATCGACCAAGAAAACAGACATCTTTTGTGCGGATTGCAATAAATAAAAATTGTTTGAATTTTAAAGCATCATTTGAAGTATAAAAGAATCTATTACTATCGATTTACATTGCACAAACGACTTTGAATGATGCATTTTACTTACAATTCGAATCTGCACCGTCTCGTCAAATGTTTTAAACTTTACCGTTCTGTCCTTCGCACCCGCACACAGTAGCTTGGCTTAAGTGGTCAATGACTTTTCAAGTTTTAACCCCTTTGTTTTGTTGGGGTCAACTGTCAAAGTATTTATCACTTGTATTGATCATAAGCAGGTGTTTAGTACGTTTAGAACTTTTTTTTCTATGTTTTTAACATTTAAGCTATTATTTTGCATCTTAAATTTTGTTTTATTAGAGATTTATAAAATGTAATCGTCGAAAATGTAAAATATCTAAGAAATATTTAATAACAAAAAGATTTTCTCCCCTTTAAATTCAAATGAAGGATCCCCTTTAATCCTTTAATCCCCTGACTGATTTGTTGGTGACCCTGCATGTTTTGGTGATGTTATGTTTGTATATATATTTTTATAACAACATAATATCTATTTTATTCGTCTTCAATACAATACACATTTTTAAAACTAATTAAATTGAAACCGTATGTTGGAAATAATTATTTCAATAAAGTGGATCGAAAAACCTAGTGGCGGAACTTGCAGTCTCAGCCCATTATACGGATAAAACTCAAACTTATATTGATGGGTATTTTATTGCAGTCGCGCTATGAATTAAGCATTAGAAAATCATTAGAGATATAAAGCAGAAAGATTTTTAAATATAAATTGAGATTAAAATCTCGATAATTTGAATAAACAATGTAAATCATGATTTGGACATTTCACGTTTCACCAAAATCTGCCAACAAAGTTGCCCGCCTCTTCTCACAAGTCAGCATTAGGTTTTCGAATGCGGCTCTGCCTGAATTTTCCGCTCTTTCGATCTCCCACGACAAATCCTCGATCACAGTTTCAAGCTCCGATTGCTGGTATTCAAACAACACTTTCCTAGGTCCAGCCTCCAAGAAATAAGCGTACGCGTAAGTATACTTCAACGTATATCGACACTTCGCGAGCAATTCAGCAGCGTCGAACAAATACTGCCAATCGATCCACGTTCCTTCCTTATTCATCACTTTCTCCTCAGTCCTAACTCTGATTCCTTCAAACGTTTCTACTTCCAAAGCGAAACTCTGCTCGTGGTTCTTCCATCTGTCGAAATAAAACTCGAACTTCTTCGACGCCGCTCTCACTTGTCGCTGCGATTTGACCACAACATCCGGGTTCTCGATGTACGTGCTGCATTGGTAATAAGCCGTTCCGTGCGTCTTCCAATCGCCCAGACACAACCAGCAGAAATTAAATCTGCATTGGTTGCAGTACATGTGATTGCACCCGCCGTTCTTCTCGATCGTGTGGAAGCAGTTCGGACAATCCTTCGTGTTTGCCAGCAAGTAACTAGCAAGTTCCGAATCCTCGTCCAATTTCGCCATCCACTTCCTGATCGTCACGCAGTCCGTCGGCGCGTGATAGTCGGAAGCGCACTTGAAGCAGAAAATGCTTTTACATTCGCTACACGTGACGCGCTTACTTTTCGGCTGTTTCGCGCGAATAACGACGCTGCAGTTCGGCCCGGGACAAAAGCGCAGTTCGGGGTGCGAGCGGACACAATCGCGCAACGCGAATTTGTTGTATTTGTCGCTGAGATCCGATTTGGATAAAACGTCCAGGGCGAAATCTTCGGGCACGATGATCTTGCAATCCGTCTCCATGCACTCCATTTCGGTGGAAACGCCCTGGCTGAGTTTCATTTCGAAGTGGGTGAGCCAGCAAGAGATGCAGAACAAATGTCCGCATTCTAAACGTCGAAATTCGTCGCTCGATTCGAAGCAAACTTGACATTCGTCCGTAGTCAAATAGAGTTTGGTGGATGAAGGCTTAATTCGGGAGTCTATCAACAAAGTGTGTAGGTGCACGTCATTGATGTCGTCGTTGACGGACCATTTGTGATTGCGGAGTAGAATCTTGGCGATGGGCGGTAGGACTCGTAAATTGGTGGCTAACGCTTCGGCAGTCTCGGTTAGCATTTTTTGCACTTCGTGGGGTTTTAAACATTCGAAATCGAAATGCTCGAAGTCCACAATGTCAAGATCGTTGAGATCGTTCGAACTCGTGTTATAATAATCATCATCATTCATATCGTAGTCATCGTCGCATTCAAAGCTGGATTCTTCGGATGAAGACATTGGATTGACGTGTTTGATAATTGCGTGTATGGTTGATTGGTTTGAGGATCAAGCAAAAAAGTTGAATGATGTTTATTAAAATCGTTGGCGGTTTTATACTACTTCAAACGTCGGTACGACGTTGTAAGACGACGCAATTTAGTTACGAGGTTAGGACGTTAAACTACTGAATTCACTCTTGCTCCGACAGGGATTTCAGAAGACGAATTCTGTCCTTGCGACTGCTGCAATCTAGGAATTCGAGACGAGTCAAGTGCGTTAAGGCTCTTTCGGCTCCACTTGCAGTCACGTTTGTCCCGTAGACGTCCAATTTCACTAGCTCTTTCGTCACCGATTGTGGGGAGTGAAGAAACTCTATTCCTTGATCCGTTTCACAAGGGAAATTCCGCAAAATCAGCTTCTTCAAATGTGGGCACGATTTAGATATAAAAAACAGCATGTGGTCGTCGAAGGTTTTGTTGGGGGTTCCCCACGCCGTTATTTCTTGCAGGTATGGAAAAGCTGTTATGAAAAATTCTACAGTTTCCATTGGTGTGAATCCGTTGCAGGCCGGAAATTTATACATCTTTTCATACGTAAAGTATATCGACTTGACGGTCTATTTCGAAAAATGAAAAAGAAAAAAAAATTAATTTCCAAAACGGAGTGGATATTTCGACAGAAAATCAGAAAAATGAAAAAAACCAACGAGCGATATTGATTGACAGCGGTTTTGTTATGTTCGTTTGATTTTCAACTGATGTGACTTATTCCTGGTAAATAATGAAAATCACACGCAATTTTCGTGACTTATCTGGAATAAGTCAAAGCAGTTGGAGATTAAATAAAGATAGCAAAATTGCTGTCAATCAATATTGGTAATTGATTTTTTCATTTTTCTGATCTTATCAATGTTACCTTTTTCCCAAATTTAAGCAAGTTTATGCGGCTCAAATTTCTGCTCAAGTGAATACACTGGCTGTCGTCGAGATGGTGAAATCCCATTTCGATCATCAGTAATAGATGGAATAAATTGTACTTTTCGTATTGTGTATTTAAAACGTGCGCGAGGTCCAGTTTCAAACTTGAGGCTACAAGAATAAATGTAGAAAATAGTGTATAAAATTATATACGTATTACTAAAATAAATACTTATGCATACTCAAATATTCTATTAACATTTGAAAAGTGATTTCTAAGCTGTCAGGTTCCATTTGTAAACTATAAACATTCAAGTCCTTCATTGCATCGTACAGTTCTGAAATAGAAAATCAATTTTCTGTATACAATACTGATTTCATTCTTATTTAAATTTTTGACTTACTTTTCCCTAGTATTGCTTCCAGCTGGAATGATGGAGATCGAACTTTAAAAGCATCAAACAAAAAATCTGCGACCACTTTCAAGCTCAAAGATTTTAAAGTTGGAATGTTAAACATTTCTATTAATTACTTAAGCCTTAGAATCTCGATGAAGAAAGACTAAACTTTATTTCATTGTTAGAAAGCGGCGCTCTCTCGCGCAATCACTTTTTTATATAAAAAAAAACAATTACTTTACAGGTCGTTATAAAACACAACAGTAAATTGATTGAAGTGAGTTGTAAACATTTTTCGTGTTCAAATTAATTTCATTGCCACATTAAAAACTCGACTAATTTTTCACATTTTAACGATTTTCTTCGGGTTTGTCCTTCTTTGTCTTGATACTTCGTTCTTGGCTTTTAATTAATATTTCTCGATCGGTTACGACCTGTTTTTCCACTTCTCGGTACCGGAAAGTGGGCACCGTGTCTCGGACATCGAGATCCGGTCTTCCCGTAGCATCTTCCGCATCCTCCGACTGTATCAGGATGGCTTCCCGTTCATAGGCGGCCAACTGTTCCAGGTCTATCGGTGGCGGTGGCACGTTCAGGCAGTCGGATTGGTAATCAACGGGCTCGGAGGTTTGCGGGGTTTGCACTAATTGCGGAAGAGGCAGTGGCCGAGCTTCGTTAACGACGAAGAAACGCAATGGTCCACTTTCCTCTTCCGAATCGTCATCGCTGTTTGTCAGTACGAAAGGTTTTTCTAGTTGGACGTTTGATTTTACCGCCTTGCGCGAGAAGCAATCGGGTAAATGTAATTTGTGAATCTGAGCCGGACTGGTTCGTTCGGAAAATAAAGATTTTTGCTTTTTTCTCGCTGGTTCGTTTTCGTCAGAGTCTAAATTAATTTCCACTTTTCTTTTACATTCTTCCGTGAGGGGATTGATTGTTTCGTCGTCACTTTGATCGCTATCGCTGAAACCATGAATGGGCAAAGACATTGGTTGTTTGGTTGCTTTGGACGAGACTGGCGACTGTGACATTTCACTGCGTGATTGAATCGGGGTGAATGAATTTTTAATCTCCTGAAAATATTTTTATGTACAAAATACAAAGCATTGAAAGACGGACCCCCGACGTGACAGGATATTAGTTGTTCAGATGTATTTAAAAAGGCAAGCGTTATTTCGGCAGAAATTCTGCCGAAATAACCACGGGTTAAAACGGCAGAAATTCTGCCGAAATAACCACGGGTTAAAACGGCAGAATTTCTGTAGGTTCCACAGAAAGATGTAAATTCCATATAATTATTTTTATCTGTTTATTAAGAGTTAAGTTTTTAGAAACTTTTATTTTTATTTTATTTTATTTTAATTATTTTAAACAATGATTATAACAATTCAATTAGTGGCACTGGTTTCTTGCACCTATATTCGCAATACCACTTTTCATCCGCTAAAACATCACTACTGTCCTTGAGACATCCTTTATGAAACCACTCTTCACACTTATCGCATTGCACCATTTCCGGACCTCCGAATGGTTTACGGCACGAGCAATATACAATTTTTTTCCGGACAGTTGCTAATACTTTTAAGTCACAATTTTTAACCGTTGGAAATGTAGTGATAGATTGATAATCGATGCAATCAGCTAAATGTGTTCGCAACAGAGTATGGTTTAGTTGCACTTCTCCTGGGTTTGACCCTTCGCAAGCAAAATGGGCATTTGCTACGGCGTGCAACCCGCAGTCACCATTAATTTGTTTAGTTACTTTGATTAACCTAAAGTTGATCAGTTTACATGGGTGATTCTTAAATTGTGAGCTTACCAGTGATACTACCTTTGGTGGGAGTGAGAGGATATTTAGGCTATTATATACATCTAAATCGATGGCTCGTTGAGTAAAATATCCCGCGACCGTGATAAAATGATTCCCAATGTTTAACATTTGAACGAAAATGCCTTCATTGGGTAACATGTCAAGGATATACGGGACATCTAATGGAAGGTTTGCGTTCCCGAATCGATGTAAGTTTACCAAACCGACTATTTCTGGATATTGTTGTTTCAATAACAATGATGAGTGATTTAAAACCTCTTGATTTAGCCAGAGATTGTCCGTGATCGTTCTCTTATCTGCCATTGTTAGGTTTGCTATCCACACAGGCTCTGATGGATCAGTTATTAGATCCAAATCGTGATCGTCTGGCAATTCCTCGAAGCGGATATTATTGTCTTCTACTGACGGGCGATTATCTGTGGGTGTTTTAAGAGTTAAATGTGCAGGTTTATTTTTTTGAAAGAATATGTTTTTGAAAGTTTTGGAGCTTTCAGTGGTATATTGTCTGGATTATTTCGTAGGGGAGCCGTTGATTTAGTTGTTTTGATGCTTCATTCTGCGAATATTGTGCAGAAGAAAGAATTTATTCATTCGAAGTACGGAATAAACCAATGTGCTGAGTTGTTGATGGTAAAGCAATGGGATTTGTTTGATGTTTTTGTTAAACATAGTGTTTTGTGCGAAAAGGATGTTGGGGAGTTTATGGAGAGATTTGCGAGGGAAAAAGGAAGGGATGTTTGTGATCATTTCGTAGGGAAGAATGAAAAGGGCGAGGTGGACAAATTCATGAATCGGTGTTTGAAATCGGAAGATGAAATATCTCGCTTCAAGCGCCAATTTAATATTTTATAATGCAAATTGCTTCGTCTCCATTGAAATTCATTCTTCACAGATGAAAACTTCTAAATTTTTTGAAGTATACCTTCGCAAATTACAGTATTAATAAAATTCACATACCATAAATCTGCGAAATTGTCTATATTTTCTTGCTTAATTTCCAATTTTATAACACAAAACAAATTCAACCAATTTTAATTAAATATTTCAACATTTTATTTATTTGTTACCGTTATATCAAATGGAGAATTTACTGCAGCATGTCTTGATGGATGTTAAGAAAATTATTTTTACTCCGAATAAAATGTGGTCACTTTGTTTTGTTTTGAGTGGATTCAGAAGATTAAAAAAAGGAGAAATAAAAATAAAAATTACGAGTGCTTTTATTGTATAAAATACATAGATGGCGCCACAAGAAAAGTGCGTCATAAATTGACACAATGGTATTTAAAGTTTGATTGCTATTGGTTGGTACAAAACGACATTTGTGGAAGCCACGATACGCTTGAATTTTGATTTTCAAATCCATCGTAACATCTAGAAATCAGTAAACAAGCGTAAACAAGTGGTAATTATATTTGATTTATTAGTTTTTTGTATAGGTTTATTTATTTAAACTTTAATTTTGCTCCAATTCCAGACTAGTTCTAAATTCCTCGGCGAAATGAGCGAAGGAGGTGGATGCAGTCCAGTAAAAAAGCTGAAAACGACGCCGGAAACAAGTTTTATTCGATATACATTCACGCCAGAAACACTACAAGACATTTCGATGATCAAGGTGTGGTGATCTCAAAATATTCACCAACTTAGAAGATTAAATTAATTATCTTCTAATTAATTTGACTGTGGCACACGCCAAGTCAGATCATGTGACCGAGGGGAGAAATCCTCTCTAGGCACATATCACCCCAGGTTGTCCGGGGTGAAAACGGTTATTAGCCGTTATGGTGCAATATGGTGTAATAACCACTAGTTGCACCCATTTGAGCTAAGTGCGCAGGTTTTCTGCGCAATATTGAAGCGTGCTGGGCTCGCGTCTTGGCTCAAATCGGGACTCTGAAAAATACAACAACAACCTCAACATCACTGCGATATCTGCTCCGACAATACGTATTGATAGAGGACCGTTGTAACTCAGTTTCACCTGCTATCTTTGTGCCACCCAAAGCACAAAGCCAGCAATTCTGCTTGAATTAGCCGTAGCTAATTCCAGCAAACGAGAAGAAGAAGTTTCCCGACGATCGTGAACCATCGCCGTCGCTGCCGCGCGAACGACAGCCACCGCCATCGTACGAGAGCCGGACGCCTACAGCCGTCAACCACCGCCGCCGAGCCGTCGCACGAGCCGTAGAAGGAGCCCACGAGAACCATCGTCTTCGACCATCGTTCGTGAGTTCAGCAAACGAAGACAATTCGCCTTCGCCTAACAACTGTGTGTTGTTTAAGCGCCATTTTAGCGCTTTGTAGCTTGCAACAGTCGTTGCAAGCCCTTCCATTGTTCCCGCTCATTTCATTTCGCGACTTGTCGCCATTGTGATATTTTTAACTAGTCATTGTAATTTAAACGAATAAATACATATTTGTGATTTTTATTAATAAAACTGTCTTTTTATTTCTTTTCCTTAAACTTAACCCCTAGATAATTTAAGGCCGCCGATTGTAAGTCTTTTATAGCATTCACCTGCGGTTTCTGCTTAATTTATTAGAAATTAAGTGGATAAAAACCCGGATCGCAGCACGTGGGGGCCCGTCCGGGATAGTCATTGTATAACTTTGTTAGTTAAAATTTACCCGCCATTTTTATCTTGCTTATCTTTCTTCTCTATCCTTTCTTTATCCTCATTGAAAAATGGCGACTCCTTCAGAGAAGAGACCGAGAGGAAGGCCGGCGAAGAGACGAGTGGCGATCGATCTACCAGTCGTGGATCAAGAAGTGACTGAGTCACAAGAATTGTTTGAAGCCATGGATCAAACAGCTAACTGTAACTCGGCACAGTTAATCGTGAATGAATTCACGCAAGCGTTGGAGCGACAACAGCCATCCCCGCCCAGCGGCCAGTTGGACTTAAACAATCCAACTGGAAGTGGCCGTTCCAAGTCGCAAAACGATGATTTGAATTTACGAATTCAATCATCAAGTGCAGAGCACTCGCTGAATTCATCACCGGTTCAAGGTGCAGCACAACAAGATTCTGAGAACTCCAATATGGAAGTTTCTCATTCTCCCGTGCGTGTTACCATGATGGACGCACTCCGTGAGCAAGCTAGGCTCGAGGGAGTAAAAGTCACTAGCGAAATGACTGTGGAACAAATCCACAAAGCTATGGTTCGCAAACAAAGTCAAAAAGACGTTGAAATCGTCAGAACAAGCTTGCAAGCAGAGTTCGAGCGAATGCGTGCAGAAATGCATCAGCAAAATGCCGAACTAAAACAACAACGTGCGAATGACCATGTTAAGTTGTTACAATTAGAGCAGGAAAAAGCTTCCTGGCTAATTACTGACGAAGAGCAACAACAAAGGCTCGAGCAACTAAATCAAGCCCAAAAAGATTTAGAAATTGCTAATGAAAATTTGAGATTGGCCAACGCAAATTTGCGAGAAGCCAACACAAATTTAAAGACTGCCGAACTAACCGCCCCAGTTCGAGCGAGGGAAATAATCCCCTCATGTTCTCGAAATTACGAGAATTATGCTGTAGAACAAGCAGCAAGAGCTAAGAGATTAGCACAACGAGAAAACGAAGTATTTCTCGCTCGACAGCAGTCTGTAATTGATGCTGGTCAAGCCGCCAAAAGTCTAAGCACTGCAGAGCAGTTATTACGTGCCGACTTAGCTGCGCAAGCTCGTGAAAACGAAATTCTTCGCGCAGATCTATTGACGGTACAAGAAAACTTTGCAGTAGTCGTACAAAAAGTACAAGACGTTTGTGGCGAAGATAATTTTGCAAAGCCAGCCCCAGTTTTGCAAAAAGGTGCTTCCAAATCACCTGAGTTGATTGATTTAACATCAGCTAAACCAAAAGTCAGTCGACAATCAAGTTGGACTGACAGCGATGACTCACGCAGTAGTCGTGGAAGCCGTAATAGTCATCACAGTCGCAAAAAGAGAAAGCGACAACCAGACCCGACCGAATATCATTCCCCAAAAGTTCCGCAAAATTCGGATAGATTCTTTAGCAATAGTGACCAATTAATTGGATTGCTGGCGAAAAAGAATAAAGAACGTGAGAAACCACACGATCGTGGACGGTCACACGATAATCCGCGAGAAGGCTCACCAAAACGAGATTGTCACAACGACATCCGTGATGGGCCGAGATACCGTGGAAATCCGCCAGGTGGTGACCCACCAGGTGGAGACAGTTCAGATGGACATGGAGGTGGCCACTCACGTGACCACAATTCGAATGGCAATCGAAATGGAAGGGGACCACCAAATGGAGACCGTCGTCCGCCAGATGGCGACGATCCTCCGGACCCTGATCCGCCGCCAAATCCGAATCATGAATCTGCGTCAGATACAGATTCCTCACGTCCCAGTGTGAGAGGGCGATCTCGTCACAGAACACGTAGTAGAACTCAAAGACCCGATTTTTACACGAAAGATGAGATTGACCAGTTGTTGAGGCAAAATGCTCAACAACAGCGAAAAAGCAGAAGGGATAAAATTATTTTGCAAAAAATAAGTGAATTTACTTCTGATAAATGGACTCATCAAACAACAGATGAAAAGTTCATTAGATGGGATCGAGTTATCCCACATGCCTATAATGGAAATTGGCAAGCAGGGTCAAACCTCTTGCTGGAAATATTCGAACTAGGCAAAGTTCACAGTTTTAGCTGTGAAGGTGCATTGGCCCATCTAGTACCAAGAATACTAGTTGGCGGTGTCAAGGAGTGGTTTCGCAGGAAAGACTTCACGAAGTGGGATGACTTCGTTAAACAATTTATGTTTAAATTTGGTGAATCGAGCGAAGACATCAAGACGCTTTGGAGATGTCTTAAGCAACGAAAAGGCGAAAGCTTACATTCGTACATGCTAAGAGCAGAGAATCTGCTTGGCAGAATGCCACATGCTGTTACTGATGCAACAGCAGATGATCAGTTTAGAGCTGGCCTCACAGAATATAGTAAAAATATTCTGATGATGTCGGACGCTCCCGACCCGGGGAAATTCTCCGAGTTAAACGAGTTCATGGAAGTCAATCAATTGCGCATTGACGAAAAGTACAAAGCTTACCTTACAGAAAGCGAAAGGTCAGCGTACTTAAAGCGAGAGAAAAGACTCGCTGAGCAAAACAATGAAACCTTTAATGGTTTGAAATTGTTGCAGCCACCTAGTTACGAAGACTTTCTAGACGAAGTGGATGAGAAGAGTTCGAAAAAAGAATCTTCCAAAAAGGACGTCAAAAATCCTCATTCAGTTCCTAAGTTACATGCAAATATAACTGGAGCTGAAACTCCGTCGTCTGAAGCTGAAGAAGCTGAAGAGGAGGAGGAAGCAGGAGATGAGACGTTGGCTTTATTAGCCAAAGCAGCGGCGCTGTTAGCAAAAAATAACCCCGTTGCAGGCAAATGGAAGCCAAAAATGAAACCAAAAAATGTTTCATTTGACGCATCAAAGGTGAATACCGAAAGGAATTCAAAATCACCCGCGGTGTCGCCAGAGCGCCGGTCTGACGCTCGTTCTCGTTCTGCCTCGCCAGCAGCAACGAAAAAGAAATCGCCTGCCACTGATCCATGCAATTTATGCAAAAAATTAGGGCATTGGCAAAAAGACTGCCCTTCCTCTAAAAAGGACAAACCAGTGTCAACAGCTGAGTTTGAAAAAGCAGTCAAGATCATAACTGACATGTTTCGAAAAAACTTGTAGACGCAGATCCATCAGGTCTAGTGGACGCTGCGTCACCTCCGAAATCGGAATCAGAGAATGAAAATCTGAAGATAATGGAAGATGTTGGAGAAGCTATTGATGAATTAATTCGTCAAACTGAACTAAAAGAAAATGGATCTCTTGATGTAAAAAAGGAGATTGTCGGCGAAACCCCGACTGAAGAAGACACTTCCAATATTCAAGATAAAGTCGAAGTTAAAGACGATAGACCAAGCTCAGTTCCAGAGACACCTGGAATTGAGGAATGCATTAAGTTATTTGCAACTACAACTCTTGATACCAATGAGTTATTAGATGAATTGCCTTTGGAGCCTCCAATTACAATTCCTCATAAATTGCGCAAGTTTGAGTGCAAAGTGGCTGGAATACCAAACAGCCAAGACCTTCCGACGTTAAAGTTAGAAACGTTAAAAGGTGTAATAACCGGAATGTTGGACTCAGGAGCAAATAAAAGCTTCCTAGCCACTTCAGTTATTAATCAATTAGGTCTAGAAAAATATCTACGACCTATCGGACCTGGTGTCAGAGTCACGACGGCAAGTGAAGAAGTCACTCCAGATGGAACCATTCATCTTTCATTTCGATGGACACATGGCACGTTACGTCATCCGTTCATCGTAATACCAAATAAGTATCCAATGGTACTATTGGGTTGCGATTTTATGAATAAATTAAAAATCCAACCTAATCCACAGACGATGTCTTGGAATTTCACGCAACCTGTGGATGCAGATTTACCCTACATTCCACAAGCGTTGCTGGATCGTTATTTGGAGAAAATAGAGGAACCCGATTCCTCATTTGTGACCTTTGCAAAAGCTTACGCTGCAAGTGTAACTCAAAGCAAAATTGATGAAGAGAATTTCATCCAAAAGTTAGTCAAAGAAGCTAACTTAAATTTGGAGCAATCCAAATTATTAGAAAAGATGTTATCCAAACATAAAAGGATTATTTCTAAAGATCCAGGTAAAACACACCTGGTTAAGCACAAAATTGAGCTTGACACGGAGAAACCCATCCGTGTCCCCTTTAAGAGCATAAACCCTCAAAAAAGGGAAATAATCAGACAACTTTGTCAAGACATGATTGACAAAGGCGTAGTCGTCAAAGCTGAAGGCGATTACGGAATGAGGCCAGTCCTAGTCATGCGACCAGGAAACGACCCACGCTTGTGCATTGATTTTCGCCCCATCAATACACATACTAAGTACAACCCACCTCAAATGCCAACAATTGAGGAAATTCTGCGAGAAATCGGAGAATTCGAGTGGGTCAGTACTATAGATCTGACCAAGGGATATTGGCAGATAGAATTGCGCCCTGAAGACAGAGAAAAAACTGCCTTCTGGAGCCCAATGGGAAGACTAATGTTTTTAGTCATGCCTTTCGGATTAGTAAACGCACCAACTACCTTCCAAGAATTAATGGAAAAAGTTTTGGGTGACGTTTACAGAAAATTTGCATGGGCATATTTGGATGACATAATTGTTGTATCCAAATCGTTCGAAGAACACATTAAACATTTAGATATAGTGTTTAAAAAATTGGCAGAAGCTAATTTACATGCGCACCCTGGCAAGACGCATCTCTGTAGAAAGGAATTAATTTTTCTAGGCTACAAAGTAGGAGTAGAAGGACTTGCAGTAGACCCTAAAAAAGTCGCTGCAATTACGCAATTTCCTGCTCCTACCAATCTTAAGGAATTACAAAGATTTCTAGGCATGGTGAATTTCTTTCACCGCCTAATCAAGAATTTGGCCACAGTGGCAGAACCACTAAGGCCACTCTTGAAGAAAGATGCGGAGTTCGATTGGGAACTGCATCATCAAGCAGCATTCGACGCAATAAAAGACCTGCTTACGAATGCTGAAACAATGAAGATGCCTGACTTGTACATGCCATTTATTGTTCATACTGACGCCAGTAAACAAGGGTTGGGTGCAGCCCTTACACAAAAGAAAATTGTGGATGGCCAAGAAGTCGAAATGCCATGCGTGTATGCAAGCAGAAGCTTGCAACCCGCTGAAAAGAATTATACTGTGACAGAATTAGAATGTCTCGCAGTAGTATGGGGATTACGCAAATTTCGCCCATACTTAGAGTACACTACATTCACTGTACAAACGGATCACCAAGCACTTAAGTGGTTGATGTCGTTATCTGACCCGTCGGGCAGATTAGCTCGTTGGCAAATGGAGCTAATGGCGTATTCGTTCGAAATACAATACGTCAAAGGTCCGCTGAATGTAATAGCAGACGCATTGTCACGTGCACCTGTCAGCGCACCTGACGAACCAGAAGACGATGGCGATAATGATGATTTATTATCATATTGTCCATCTCCTTGCCGAAGTTGGCAAATGGGAAAATTGAACGAATTACCCAAGTCAATAATAGTTAATGACGACGATCAAGCATTAATTAATTTTTGTATTAACATGCATGATCCGTCAGGAACCCCTGACGTCGAATTAAGAGCTATGATGGCTAAAAAATTCGAGCTGCCAACAACAAATGTTTTAATTAAAGCATTTGCAGCTAAAATTGCGAAGCAATTAGAATGTGATCCTCCAACGAGAGATGACATTATTGCAGCGCAAAAAGCAGACGAATTTTGCCAACATATTCGCAATTACTTGCTAAACAAGCAATATCCAAGTTACATAGTAACTCGTCTTCAAAGAAGAAACTTTGAAAGACACGCGAGTACTTATCTCATTGAAGAAGATATGCTACTCCATTATCATCCTACCTCCACCGATGAATTGGGAGAGGATGGTAGGGCACTTAAAGTTGTTGTGCCAAGAAAATTGATTTATAAAATCATTTGGTTGATGCACGGACATCCACTGTCCGGCCACCCAGGCATTGCGAGGACAATGTACCGAACTCGAAGAGTTTATACCTGGAAAGGTATGAAACGTGATATTACACGTTTTATTCAACATTGTCAAGGATGTCAGGCATGTAAGCCGAGATCAAAGACCGAAATTGAAGGCGCTCAAATTGGACCATTTGGACCATTTGACTGCCTCAGTGTGGATTTGTCTGGTCCCAAACCAAGAACCAGAAAAAACAATACCCACATTTGCGTCATCGTAGATGTCGCTACACATTGGCCCGAATTATTTCCAATGTGTAATCCAACGGCAATAAAAGTTGCCAACACAATTTATCACTTATCAATGACTTTCGGATTTCCGAGACAAATCATAAGTGATAATGGACCACAATTTCGATCACAGGTCTATAAAGAATTTTGCAAAAAATTCGACATGTCGCGAACACCGACATCGATTTATCATCCACAAAGCAATCCTGTGGAGAGAACCAATCGAGATATTAAATATTTAGTTTCGATTTATTTAGATATTCATGACCAATGGGATGAGTATCTACGCGAATTTGCATTCAGTTTGAGAACAACTGTAACAAGAGGCAGAGATTATTCTCCTGCTTTCTTAAATTTTTTCCGAGAATTAAGAATTCCTTGGGATCCAAGAATTCCGGAAGGAATTTTAGTCATTGATCCAAAAAATCCGCATTTATATGTTCAGAAATTAGAAACAATAATTGCAGAGACGTATCAGCATATGATGTCTCACGTCTTAGATTTGAGACGCCGTGTCGAAGCTGAAAAATCAGATAAGAAATTCGACAACTTCAGACAAAATGATTTAGTCTGGCGAGAGTCTCATATTCTCTCAAATGCCGCTAAAGGAATAGCAGCAGGCATTTCACCGAAAAGGAATGGGCCTTATGTAATTATCAAAAGGTTACAAGGAGGCGCCTTTCAACTTCGACGGCTGAGTGATAATAAAATTTATCCAGCTGTTCACGGCACTGAATTAATGCCGTACTTTCCCGTTTTCAACCAAGAAATTTGGCTGGAAGGGGAGGAAGTGGGTCAAAAAACAAAGAATATTGTTAATACCTTGGATGATGCTAAATTATCCAAAATTCCTGTCGAAAACACGGAATCGAGTAAAAAATCGAAACTCAAAAATAACGAAGTCGATGAAATAAACCAGCGACTTGAAAATGTTTCTCTTGATGAAAATCTAGAAAAGGAAATGTTTTTAGAAAAAGAGAAAATTTCAAACAATGAAGTATATAACTCATCTGACATTGGAGACGATGCTGATGACAATCTAAACAAGTTGGATTGTACTTCGCGAAAGTCAAAGTACAACTTGAGATCTCGCGTTCCGCGAGCCAAGACATAGTGTTGTCTTTCACCTTTTGGGTTTACCCAAAAGATCCGAGAAAGCAATCTCGTGACGTCATTCGTAGTACCCACTCGAATGACAACGTTAATCATACGTTATAATTAGTGACGTCACAAAGCGTCTCTAATCCAAGTTCGTGTTTGCAATCAACGAACTTAGTCACTTTTTCAAAAGTTTCGAGAGTGTATGCATCGCATCGCCTACGTTACGACCCGAATAGTTCGACAACCTGATCGTAAGTAATTTTTCTGTAAGAAAAATTTGATAAAACATAAGATTTATGTATTATTTCTCTTTCAAGACGAAAGAATTTCCGAAATTACCGGAAAACGAAAGAGAATGGACGAGGAAGCGATCCAACTCCAGGCGGACGGAGAAATGCCCATGGAAGGGGCAAATGAAGACGTTCAATTGACGCTTCAACAACGGGTAAATTATTAGAATAAATTTTTACCAAGTGTTTAAGTCAGAAAAATTGAGTAATTTCACTTTTCCTGACTTCAAACACAAGCCGCTAAAAAATAAAAATGGCGGCTATAAAAGTCACGTGCTTCAAGCATGTGCGAAGGGAGTTGCCATGACAACCAACATCCCTTAGTGACTCACAGCCACAAGCGCTAAGCTTAAAAAATATTTCAAATAAGAAATTATTTGTTTATTTTTAAATAAACTAATTTATTTATTTTTCTTCGAATATAGATCGAGAGGGATCGAGAAACACCATTCGCGCTTCCCGATCACGTGCCGACTCAGCACCCGCTGATTTTTCGAGCGGCATTGCCCGAAAAAATCAGAAGACTGAAGACGGCAAACAATACCTGGTGGAAGTTGCGCCACGACTTCAGCAGATCAGCGCTGCAAGGATTTGGTGCAAAAGGAAGATTCATCGAGCGCCTTCACGTGGACGGTGTCGACGAAATCGAGTGGACGCTCGACGAGAGCCCCCCAGGACCGCTTGCAGCAGAGTTGCTGCACAACCAGTGGCCAGTGACGCCACGAGAGCGTCACGAGCGCAGAAGAGCGCTAAAGAGTACCGGAATTAATTACGGTGCTCTAACCCAATTGAGGAAGAACCTCAAGACGACACAACGCGAAGTCGTTAAACGGTATCGCAAATCCGTTCGTGACGGGAACCCACAACTTCCCGTCACACAAACCGAGCTCCACCAGTTGGCGCTCGCCGGGTGTTTTAACGATTTTCCGGGATTTTTCCCGTCCAAAGCACTCCGAGCTGCCGCGGTGCAGCTTCGCGTCGACGAAAATCGACAACTGGCTCGAGAACACGAGGCAGAGGAGCAAGCGCGTTGCGCTCTCCCTTTTTATCAAGAAGATGGAATTCCGGCCCCAGCGGCCATCAATCCTCCGCCGCAAGACGAGGATTTGAGGGTGGGGCAACTCCCTCCGCCGGTTCCAGTCCGACCGATGTTCCGCGAATCAAGCCGCGATCGAGAGGAACGTCAGAGGCGATCACGCCCATATTCGACTGACGCGCAGCCATCACGCCCGCAGTCGCGACGAGGACGGACACCAGAGTCGTTTGGCTCGTCGTCTTCGCTGAGTTTCGAATCGGACTCCACAATTAAGTCCGCCCGAAGTAGCCGAACCGCCTCCACGTTCAAAGTGGACAACCCGGCTACTCCATACGCCATGAGACGTGTCGTCGGTGATATTTCTCCCGACTGTAGCGTGCCTGTACCTGGACACGCTAGCCGCTTGCCCGAACAAGGTTATGTTTCCCGCTTGCCGGCTGGAGTTAGCAACCTGCAACTCCGGCCATTTTTCAGTGAGTCGTTCGGCCCACAATGGACCTGCTACGAGCAGCAACCCATTAGAGCGCAGCAGGAAGTGCTCCAGAAGCTGGACGCATACCAAAGCGCCCAGATCGCCGAGTCGCAGAAGGACTGGCAGAGACTAGCTGAAAGGCTAGAAGTCTCCGACATCAATACCATTGATGATCCCCGTCTGATGGATTTTCAGCGTCAGCTAATTCCGGGGATGACTAGGGTGTTGTACCCTGGTGTTCTTCCTTCGCCAGGACAGGCGTTAGCGGCCATTACGTACCTTTGGACCGCGCCGATGGGCCTGTCGGAGAAGAAAGTCGAGCTGTGGTACCACCTCAGGCTCGACCCGCCTACGATCTTAGCCGAGCTAATAAAGCAAGTCGTAGCAAACGGTGAGACCGAAGAAGAGGCCGCCGTTCGGTTGCGAACCGAGTGGTCCTTTGCGAAGGCCACGGCGCGAATGACCGGAAGACCACCGCTTCCAGTTACAAGCGCCACAGCAGCTGCGTCACTGGCTGTTTTCCAGTCGGCCCAAGAGGGCGCTGGATGTTCATTTTGGCCAGAGAACGCCGGAAGTTCTCAAACTCCAGCCGGAGTTCAACGGGTAGTCGAAACCCGTCAGCTCCCCGGTGTGGGTCGAGCACCGGGACGAGGCGTCACACCCTCGTCAACCTCCGCACCCGCGTTGGTTTTCTTGGGCCCGCAGTGCCATTTTGACGATGCCACGACGGAAGACTCACGTCCGCCGCCGCCGCCAGCCAAGCCGGAGACGAAGGTCAAGCCGCTGAAAAAAGAGTCGGCTTTCAAGACCCTGATGCGCCTGTATCCGCACTTCTATTTGACGCCGGATACGCGAACACTGCTTAGCAACAACCACAAGTTGTCGAGGCAGGTGTTTATGTGGCTCGAGGACCACATCCGGGTGTTAAGCCCACCATCAGTGCTCCACGATCGACTCCTGAGAGCACGATTGGCGCCAGAGGATCCCATAGAGTTTGCGGCGCTAGGATTTTTCAACCGAGCGAACTCGGCGAGAATCATCCAGGTTTGGCTTCATGTCAACCCTGGAATGGTCTCCGGACCAAACGCAGGTCGCGACCTGTGTACGGTTAACGAGCGGTCCAACCCGAGGGACGACACCACGGATATGATGCGCCCGTTGACGCCTGAGCGAACTCAGACCATGGACGAATCATAAATTGGTTCGTTCATTTTCTCTCCATGTAAGATTCGTCTTAAATGGGGGGATGTGTGGTGATCTCAAAATATTCACCAACTTAGAAGATTAAATTAATTATCTTCTAATTAATTTGACTGTGGCACACGCCAAGTCAGATCATGTGACCGAGGGGAGAAATCCTCTCTAGGCACATATCACCCCAGGTTGTCCGGGGTGAAAACGGTTATTAGCCGTTATGGTGCAATATGGTGTAATAACCACTAGTTGCACCCATTTGAGCTAAGTGCGCAGGTTTTCTGCGCAATATTGAAGCGTGCTGGGCTCGCGTCT
The DNA here is from genome assembly GCA_949358305.1 of Strigamia acuminata. NCBI lineage: Eukaryota > Metazoa > Arthropoda > Chilopoda > Geophilomorpha > Linotaeniidae > Strigamia > Strigamia acuminata. Next base: position 9,521,353 of record OX442319.1, on the reverse strand, counting down.
TGGCTCAAATCGGGACTCTGAAAAATACAACAACAACCTCAACATCACTGCGATATCTGCTCCGACAATACGTATTGATAGAGGACCGTTGTAACTCAGTTTCACCTGCTATCTTTGTGCCACCCAAAGCACAAAGCCAGCAATTCTGCTTGAATTAGCCGTAGCTAATTCCAGCAAACGAGAAGAAGAAGTTTCCCGACGATCGTGAACCATCGCCGTCGCTGCCGCGCGAACGACAGCCACCGCCATCGTACGAGAGCCGGACGCCTACAGCCGTCAACCACCGCCGCCGAGCCGTCGCACGAGCCGTAGAAGGAGCCCACGAGAACCATCGTCTTCGACCATCGTTCGTGAGTTCAGCAAACGAAGACAATTCGCCTTCGCCTAACAACTGTGTGTTGTTTAAGCGCCATTTTAGCGCTTTGTAGCTTGCAACAGTCGTTGCAAGCCCTTCCATTGTTCCCGCTCATTTCATTTCGCGACTTGTCGCCATTGTGATATTTTTAACTAGTCATTGTAATTTAAACGAATAAATACATATTTGTGATTTTTATTAATAAAACTGTCTTTTTATTTCTTTTCCTTAAACTTAACCCCTAGATAATTTAAGGCCGCCGATTGTAAGTCTTTTATAGCATTCACCTGCGGTTTCTGCTTAATTTATTAGAAATTAAGTGGATAAAAACCCGGATCGCAGCAAAGGTTGTAACCAACTTGTGGGACACGGTTGATGACGATCAGATGAAAGATTGTTGTGTAACTACTTACGACAGTTTAATACCGTGGACTTTTGTTAACATTCAGTCCGACAGCGCAAAATGGAAAAAAGTTGAAGACACCATTTTGGATCATGTGTTTAACTTGGATCTACCAAAATCACTCACAGCTAGATTATTACAATTTGTTAAACCAACTAGTAGAGAAATAGTGAACTGGATAAACTTTCTGCATCAAAAGCATTTATTCGGATTGAAATTTCACCCGAGCGATTTCATTTGGACGACACATGGAACGATAGACAAGAAGGCAACGGCGATCAAATTATTATCCGATAGTCGCTTGGATGTTGTCGAAAAGTACGAACTTGCTTGCACTTTTTGTTTAGTAGAACATCTCGTCACTATTACTCCCACGTTCTATCCGACTACCGGTAGGTACTTTGAAAACATCGATATAGCTGGCGAACCAATGGTTTATTATTGGACGTGGTGTATAACCAAAGATAAAAGATTGGAGGAAATGTCTACAAATGACGATGAGTTACCCCGTGTTAATGAAAGCATCGCCGAGTATGTGTTTAATCTAGTCGTGAAATCCGGACCCGATGCGGCTGTCAGATACATGTGGAAAGCCCTGAGCAACGAGGAGAAAGAAAGGAATTTAATTCGAGCTACGAAGGAGTCGGTGAGTGGCGATATTACGAGTTTTTTTCTATCCCAGATGACTGAGACGCAATGGAGATTATTGTTCGAACAGGAAGATTGTGAGCGAGTATTGTTGAGACTATTATTCAGTTGGCGATGGCGAGACTACTTCTGGCCCACGATGCAAAGGGTTTGGGGAATTATTCGCGGAGATGTTTTTCTTTTGTTATTGGAAACAGTGGCAACAAGTGTTAATCCTGATACGGTATTGCAAACGGTCGTAGTTGTTGAATACGGCGCTCTTTTTGCGGAATTGTGGAAAAGAGCTCCTAATCGCTTAAAAGAATATGTTCTTGGAGGTTCTAATCTTCATTATTTATTATCTGAATTGTTTTATAGTAAAGCTACAAATTTAATTGCGTTGTTGTTGGGTTCTGCGAGTACTGTGCAAAAGAAAGAATTTTTTCGTTCGAAATACCCCGTCGATTTATTAATGGAAAAGCGATTGTATTTATTTGATGTTTTTTCAAGACATACTGTTTTGTGCGAAACGGATGTTGGGGATTTTATGGAGAAATACCGATTATTTGTTATGTGCCATCTAAAAAAAGCAAAGAAAAGGTTCCTAAAAGTCTTGAAATAAATTCATCCCGACATTGGAATGTCTTCGTGATGGATGCTATGAACAGTTTGTTATTATTAAACAGTTATTTTTTACTCTCTTCATTGTTTTGTTTTGTGTGATTCAGAAGATTGTAAATTTGGAAATGGTTATTACCCTTAATAAAATTTTTATACATTAAAAAAATGATTTTTTAACCAAAAAAATCAATTTTTTAACCAAAAAATCAATTTTTTAACCAAAAAAATCAATTTTTTAACCAAAAAATCAATTTTTTTAACCAAAAAATCAATTTTTTAACCAAAAAATCAATTTTTTAACCAAAAAATCAATTTTTTAACCAAAAAAATCAATTTTTTAACCAAAAAAATCAATTTTTTAACCAAAAAATCAATTTTTTAACCAAAAAATCAATTTTTTTAACCAAAAAATCAATTTTTTAACCAAAAAATCAATTTTTTAACCAAAAAAATCAATTTTTTAACCAAAAAGAAATAAAAATGGACTGTCATGGTGGTCATGGTGGTCAAATGGTAGAGAATCCATAGTTTTCGTTTCATTGGCACTAAACGATAAAAAGCACAAATGTTTGGTTATTTTTTCATAAACATCAAACTTTATTGGCATTTTAATTAAAATCACTCGTTTTTCGGCTCCAGCAAGCCAAAATCAAAATTGGGCATCTCCAAGGGCACAAGAGGGGGCAAGTTCACGGGAGTGAGGTCAGAAGAATCGGCAGAAACCAGCAAAAGCGCCGTTTCATCGGTGTCGGACGAAGACATGTTGTTGCGCATGTTGGCCAACAACTCCTGCAAGTGTTGTTTTTCTTCGTTGCACTTATCCAACTCGCCCACGAGTTGCCGGACCATGCGTTTGAGGTCTTCGTTGTTCGTTAGCAATTCCTCCATTAGTGTTTTGTCGTCTTTCGGCATTTTGCGGCTGCAATGGATGTGTTTTTCGTCGTTCGTTGGTCGTTCTTTCGAGATTTGTGGGGTTTTCGGTTGCGGAATGGTTTTGGTTTGGATTAGAAATGCGAGGACGGAGTCGGATTCCTCTAATGTTCTGTAAATTGCGTGTTGCAAGTCTGCGTTTGAAGGTTCGGGTGAGGCTGATGTGGTCTGTTGAGAATTCCCTCGAGCTTTGTGGGTTCGTTCTTCGGGTTTTTGGTGCTTGATTCTGGTAAGGAAGATTGAATTTGTGATTAAGTTTGATGTTGGTGCAAGTTGTTGAGGTTGGGGTCAGTGAGAAAGGTAGGAAATGGTTACCCTTTAAAAATTTTTTTATATTTTATAAAAAAAATAATTTTTGGACCCAAATAAATCAATTTTTTTAACGAAAAAATCAAATTTGTAACGAGAAAACCAAATTTTTAACGAAAAATCCAATTTTGCATCAAAAACATTAAAATTTAACCCAAAAAATCCAATTTTGCATCAAAAACATTAAAATTTAACACAAAAAATTACAATTTTGCATCAAAAACATTAAAATTTAACACAAAAAATCCAATTTTGCATTAAAAACATTAAAATTTAACACAAAAAATCCAATTTTGCATCAAAAACATTAAAATTTAACACAAAAAATCCAATTTTGCATCAAAAACATTAAAATTTAACACAAAAAATCCAATTTTGTATCAAAAGCATTAAAAATTTCCACTTCAGCGATTAAATTTTTACAAAAAAAATCCAATTTTGTGTGCATAAATAGTTTTTCACATTTTTTTCAAAATAAAATATCAATTTTGACCAACAAATCAAATTTTGATTTTAAAAAAATTCAATTTTTACCGGAACAAATCCATAACAGCCCAAAAGAAATTCACTTTCTTTCCCAAAAAAAAAATCCGAACTTCTCTTTCAGCAGTCAATCAATTATTTTTCATTAACAGAACATAAACATGCCAAAACATGCCAGTACAAGTTAACAGCAGGAAGAAACCACCTTGCAATGGCAAGCTGATTCACATTATGACGACATCTTGTCGCACGTGATAATCACGTTGCAATCGAATCGATTTCAACGCCTTATCAAATTTCGTCACCTGCATAACATCCTTAAACAACTCTACAAAACAATAAAAACACCTTTTAAATATTTTATCTTTTTACTTTTAAAACTTTAACCATTACCAATCGCCGTCTGGTGGTGAAAAATAGCTTCATCAAGTATATCCAACCGCGAGTAATTCCTCACTTTCCTACATCGGTAATGTTGCGAATAGGAAATTTTCCTAAAAGTTTCACATAAAAAAAATAATAAAACCATAAATTTTAACGATAAACTATTAAACTCATACAGCATTTAACGCGATTTAACGCCAACGCCGATTCCATCTCAAATTCCACGTCCTTCCTTTTGAATTACAAATCCCGCAGTTATAGACCAAATGGGAGTTGGGGTTTATCATTCCATAAATATCAAACTAAACATCAAGCTAAGTATCAAGCTAAATATCAATTTAAACATCTTCATCACACATGCGCATTAAATGACTCGGTTCTAAGCCAATCACAGCTATGAGAACTAAGAATCAGATTGCATTGTGGGAACTGGAAAGAAGAGGAGGGTGATGTCTGACGTCGGGTAACGATGTGTGACGCCGACAGTTGCAGAAATCAATGGTCGGTATTTTTCAAAAGGAATCTTGGGCCATGGTAGGAAATTCAGTTTGTTTATTTTAAACTATACTATAAATGTTCCAAAATTGTTTATTTTACAATAATTTAATGAATTCTGGTATTTTTATTTTTGTTTTTTACAAGCAAGCAGACCAGGCTGAAAACACATCTCGTCGCTATTGCAGCATTTTCATCCTCGGCCATCCACATTTATTAGGCAATTATTAGGTAATGAAGATTCCTGATGGTCAATATACATGTTGGTACGTATATTTTAGGGTATGTTTTAATGAATCGCGGTATTTTCAATGTTTAATGAAAGTGATGTGAAAACTCGCTGAATTCAAACACGGCAGTTAGGCCTAAAGTGCAAATGCATTTGCCAAACATTCCGTCTCAAATTAAATATTAAAATAACATATTAAAATTTAAAAAGACATTTATTTCACCTATCTGGCTTAATGCTATAATCATTAGAAATAATGAAGATAAAAAATTTTGGACACGTCGTGGCTACCGCATTCACATTGCATTCTAGATATAACGAAAATATTACATTAGGAATTAATTTACGCCAGGGAAAAGTTGTTAATATGTGAACCAAGGCAAATGGAACAAAAAAAAACACCGTATGGAAACCAATTAGCTACCTGGAAGTGTATATCAAACAAAAGGATAGAGTTAAAAAACATCTACAGTAATTCTCGATTTTCTATTTTTAGGCTAAATTCTTATTCCCGCTCCCACACACTTGAAATTCCTTGTGATGACGGTGAATGTCAAAAATAATAAAAGCTTTGTAAAACAGAAACTCAGTGAGTTGAATCAATCCACTGCCTAATGCAGCGGTCGGCAACTGGCGGACCGCGGAAGGTCGAAACTTGGACCGCCAGATATTTTTTATTATATATTTTTTTGGTTTTTTTGGTGTTTTTTTGGTTTTTTTTGTGTTTTTTGTGTTTTATTTTGTTGTCTTTTTCTGGACCTTGATAAAATTTTTCAATTTTTCCGGACCCCACTTAAAATTACTTGCCGACCCCTGGCCTAATGAATCAGTTTGATTTTACAGTAAAAGTATTAAAATATATACACATAAATTAAAAATTTTAAAAAACGTTATTGTGTTAAGATTTTAGGAGTTTGGTTCGTATATATCCAGTACAGCAAGATTACGTATACATTGTGCTCATATTTTAATATGAGCATAATCTATTTTTAAAAAGTGTCTTTTATTTATTGCTCGTTTTTTATGCAATAAACATTGCTACTGCATAAGTTGACGCGCTTTTAAACAGTTCTAGGTTCAGTAATCTTTAATGTTTTAGAAGGGTTTTGAAAATATGTGGTTTTCTAGATAATAAAAAAGTTTAAAAATTGTTCTCATTTCTGTGCAGCCTGTAGCTAGAAAACCACGTATTTGCTAAACCCTGCTAAAATATTCAAGATATTTACTGCATCTACAGCTATTTACAAGTATGTCAATTTATGCCAGTATAAATGTTTCCTGCATAAAAAAGTGGACAAAACAAAATACTTTTTTTCAAAAATCTCAAAACAGTAACGTATTATCACAGTTTTTAAATTTTAGCAATAACTCTTAATTTTTTTTTTTACTGTAAAATCAAACTGATTCGTTCAGTAGTGGACTGATTCAACTCATCGAGTTTCTGTTTTACAATGCTTTTATTAATTTTGACATTCACAATCATCACAAGTAATTTCACTATTGCAAGTCTGGGAATAAACATCAATTCACTTATTATAAATAAAAGTTTTGATTGCACAAATTTATAAAAGTAAAACTATTTGCAACGAATTAATGTAATGATTTGAGATGCTCCTTGTTTTGTGGTGAATCCTGCACAGCCATACTTGATTCGAAAAAGTGCAGAATTGTTTAATATTAAATTGAAATAGTTGATTGGAGTATGAAAACTTTTTCAGTGCTAGTCACTATTTTTGTCAAATATTTTTATCATTAATAAAGTTTTTGTTGATTAGTTTTATTTTTTTCTCTTTGCAGACAGCATGCTAATGGAATGAAGCTACATCATGGATCAATGAAGCTATAAACCTTGGTTCCGAAAGAAGATGGACAACAGCAGCAACATTGGTAATTGGTAGCTAATTTTAGAACTGGACAAATGACCAAAATTATAATTTTGTGCAAAATTATTTAATTTAATTTAATTTTTTTAAAAAAGGAATGCACTTGTAAAAAGTGAGTAATTAGCAGACGACGCTCGACAATAAGCCTCGATCGCAATTAGTTATTTGGAAAAGGCGAAGTCAGTTTCGGGGAACAGATAATAAAGTAAAGTACAGTGTAAGCTCTGTAAACCGGACATAGCACCGTCCGGACAGCTGTGTGGACCGGACAGTTTGGAGGTCCTGATTTGGTCCCAACATATACCCAGCAACAGTAAATCCCCTCTCCCATCCGGACAGCCTTTTAGTCCGGACAACTTTCTTGGACCCGTCCTATGTCCGGTCTACGGAGCTTACACTGTAGCGATTAATTTAAAGGTTTTCTATACCGTGGCTAAATAATTGTTTAGTTTGGAAGAATGACTATAAATATTGTAGTTCCAGATAAAACTCGGTAAGATGAAGAGTTTGTAGGACAAACGAAAACCATGCGACCACAAATCCTGATTGCAAATGGTCAAATGGCTGAATTCGAACAAAAGGCGGGTTGGGGTGGGGCGCATTTACAGTCGCGAAAAAATAAATCGCGAATCCAGAAATCGCGAAAAATATATCGCGAATCTAGAAATCGCGAAAAAAACAATCGCGAATCCATAAAACGCGAATCTGTTATTCCGTTGGACCAAGTGTCGCGAATATGGGCTACCGCGAATTTGTGTACCGCGATTCGCGATTTAATTGCGTGTGCAATTAAATCGCGAATTAGAAATTGCTAAAAAATTTGGTAAATTCCGTATCCGAGACGAGACGTGATCCCGCGTCACGGCTCGCCGACGTGACCACTGGCACTTTGGCAGTTGACGAACTCAGCAAATCGATCGCTTCGTGGCCCCATTTCTTGCCGGCCGCCAAATACCACGTGAACGTCAAAATGACCCACTACACGCACGAGGCAAAATGTCCATCCAGACGTCGTGAGCGCACCGAGGCACGCACTTGACTCCCCCGGGCTTGTGCAGCGGATCGACGAGCAAGAATTGGTCCGGGCAGCCGGAGTACGCCTCGGTGTACGTCGGGACGGGTCCGTCGAAGCGCTGGTGGTGCGGGAACTAGTGCGGGAAGGACATGCCGACCGATCGCGGGCGCGCACCCGTCCGTTCGTCGGTGATGTTTGGGAATTCCATGCACATTTTCGCGTTTTCTTTTTTCGCGATTTCTTTTTTTCGCGTTTTCCTATTTTTGCGATATATTTTCTCGCGTTTTCCCATTTTCGCTATTTCTTTTTTCGCGATTTGATTATTCGCGATTACTTGTCCTTAATTTTGTAATCGCGAAAATCGCGTTTCCCATTTTCGCGATATATTTTTTCGCGACAGTAGCGCCACCCCGTTGGGGTTGGATGAGTCTGTTGATCGTCACACTTGTAAGTAATTCTTAGAAAATGAAGGTAAATTCGGTTTTGAAATTAAACATGAATTAAGATGTGCTTACTGAATACTAAAATTTGAAAATAAATTTATTATGTTATATGTCATTAAGAATTTCTTTTTTAAAAATGTGGCATTTAATGGTATTCAGGGGTTACAATACCTGGCGCGGAAAGAATGAGCGTGGAAAAAAATTCCGCGCTAATTCATACGCGCTTATTCAGTCCACGGCTGATCATTCCGCGCCTGTTCAGTTGTGGTAATGAGAATTCCGCGCTCAGGCAATTCCAGAACTGACTAAGCGCGGAATTCTATACAGCACACCATTCCGCACTTAATCAGTCCTTGAATTGCCTGAGCGCGGAAAGGTGTACTGTGAGAATTCCGCGCTCAGGCAATTCAAGAACAGACTAAGCGCGGAATGGTAATCTGTAGATAATTCTGCGCTTAGGCAGTTATTGAATTGTCTTAGCGCGGAATGGTAATCTGTTTCCTGTGTTAACCCTTTTCATCGTTTTCTTCGGATTCAAGTATGTTTTTCATCATTTTCTTCAAATTTAAGTGTTTTTCATCGTTTTCTTCAAATTTAAGTGTTTTTCATTGTTTTCTTCAAATTTAAGTGTTTTTCATCGTTTTCTTCAAGTTTAAGTGTTTTTCATCGTTCTCTTCCATTTATTTCTTGCTTGATTTTCATCAATTTGTTCCATTTCTAGTTTGATTTTCATCATTTTGATTCATTTCTAGTTTGATTTTCATCCTCTTGTAGAATTAAATACAATGAAAACAATTTTTAATTGCACAAAAACGATGAAAATCAAACCTAGTAATGGAACAAATTGATGAAAATCAAACCTAGTAATGGAACAAATTGATGAAAATCAAACCTAGTAATGGAACAAATTGATGAAAATCAAACCTAGTAATGGAACAAATTGATGAAAATCAAACCTAGTAATGGAACAAATTGATGAAAATCAAACCTAGTAATGGAACAAATTGATGAAAATCAAGCAAGAAATGGAACAAAACGGTGAAAAACACTTGAATTTGAAGAAAACGATGAAAAATACACTTGAATTTGAAGAAAACGATGAAAAATGCACTTGAATTTGAAGAAAACGATGAAAAATACACTTGAATTTGAAGAAAACGATGAAAAATACACTTGAATTTGAAGAAAACGAAAAAAACCAAGTTGGCGCAAAGCTACGAACTATGAAAAAATGGTTCCATCGCCAATTTATAACTGAACCCAAAAATGACTGAAAATGATCGGACTTGAACGAAAACTAACCAAAAATGACCAAAAAAACAACCTAAAATGGCCGTATACAAAACCCAAAACGATGGTTTCTGTTCTGTTTCAATTTCTTCAAATTCCGTGGCTATTCAGTTATTCCAATTTAAAAATTTCAATTCAATTCAATGTCAGTTGCAATTTGTTGCAATTTGAATTCCGCGCTTCTTCAGTCTTGATTTCAATTCCGCGTTTATTCAGTTGCAATTTGAATTCCGCGCTTCTTCAGACTTGATTTCAATCCCGCGTTTATTCAGCTGCAATTTTTTGCAATTTGAATTCCGCGCTACGACAGTCTTGATTTCGACATTCCGCGCTTATTCAATTGTCGGTTGTGAAATTCCGCGCTCATTCATTCCGCGTTAATTCAGGCAACCAATTGTTGAATTTTTAAATTAATTTTTTTTCCGCGCTCATTCATTCCGCGCTCATTACGAATCCCCGGTATTCAGATTGCATTATAAATTAATTTCATTTTTTTTTTCTTTTTAGTGAAATTCCAGTCGTTTGCATATCGATTTGTGTCTGGAAACCGGTAAAGAAGAGCGCGCGAATGAAAACCTTAAAACAGCTTATTTTAAAAACATAGAAAACTTTAAAAACACCTAACATATTTTTTAAACACACCAAACACTTTAAAAACATCAAAAACTTCGAATACAAACATTTCGAATACAAAAACTTCGAAAAGCGGTAAACACAAAAAACTTCGAATACAAAAACATCAAATACCGGTACACGCAAAAAAAACTTCGAATACCGGTACAAGCACAAATCTTCGAATACCGGTACACGCAAAAAAAACTTCGAATACCGGTACACGCAAAAACCTTCGAATACTGGTACATACAAAAAAACTTCGAATACCGGTACAGCACAAAAAATGCATTTTTTTTTTCTCCCAAAAATGCATTATTCTTCCCAAGAATGCATTTTTTTTTTCTCCCAAAAATGCATTATTCTTCCCAAGAATGCATGTTTCTTTCCCAAAAAGCATGTTTCCCTCCCGTAAATGCATTTTTCTTTGTATTTTCCTTCTCAAAAATTTATTTTCCCTCCCAAAAATTTATTTTCCTTCCCAAAAATTCATTTTTATCGCTTTAAGAATCATTGAAAATAGTGGTCCGCGAACTTTAGTTGGATTGCGTATAACCGGAAGAAATAGACGGGACGTGGATACAGTTTGGATGGAAAATGAGCTGTACCCTGTTTGAGAGTGGCGCTGGCAGAAAACAGGACGAGAGATAATGTTTGAAATTGCAGGTTTATTCAGGTAATTTGTGTTAATTATTGTTTTATTTCTTGGTTATTAATTATTTTTTCTTTCTTTCCAGACAGCAATTGAATGGAATCTGCATGAATGGGGAAACTCCGAATTTAAGGCTAGAAATAGTTACTGGCAAAAGCAAGGAATAATCCTTTTTCTCAGTTGGCAAGTGGTTTCATCCCATTCAATCGACCCACTGGGAAAAAGTGACCACACGCAATACAAGGCAAAAATTGAAGAGGTCCTACCAGCGTACCTCTGATATCGTTAGCACTACTGCTACCACAGCCAACTGGTGAGTGATTTTCATGTATTGGCGCTTGCATAGCTTGCATAGCTTGGGAAGCCATATCGTGGATCAAGATGTCATTCAAGTTGGATCGTTTGTTTGGATTTGCAGCGGAATTTGGACAATGGATGTTGGTCGCCAGCCTACCTTGAGCAGTGAGAATGTTGGTCGTCACTGAACATTGTAACATTGTTTGTTTATTGTATTTAAATTCATTGTGTAATTTTTGTTTTAAACTGTTTCTGATGTTTCATATGGCAAGAAAATTTCCCACGAACCTCAGCTGGGTTTTTCTTATATTTTTCCAGTCGGTAATGTGAATGCAAGGTTGGGTCCTCGTTAAAATTGTACCCACAGATTGCAAAAAAGAGGCCACATGGGAAGAGGATGAATGAAAACGAAAATGTTGCTTGGTGAAAAAAAATGCACTCAGAGATTTTTTCCCGCACAATTTACATACCAGAGCAATAAAACTAAAATTAGAAAGAAATAATATTAATGCAAGAAATTAATTTTTATTTACAATTGATGTTTTTCTTTTTGTTTTGCGCAGCTGGATCCGTTTTTGATGCAATTTTTGGTCGACGGACTCGTAGAAACTTCTCCAATAGCGAATTACGACCCGGTGGATGATAATACGCCGACCAAACGCGAATTTGGACAAAAAGGAGCGTGCTTCCGACCATATCACAAAAAGAAAAAATAGTTATTTTTATTTTTATTGAACAATAAAAGTGAATAAATAGCTCTGTTTTTATACATAATGTGTATGAAAATTTAATTTATCGCCGACGCACAAACACAAGCTGAAATTGCACTGAATACCTAAAAAAGTCATCCGAACTTATCACCCACGCACAAATACAAGCTGAAATTTTACTGAATTCCTCAAAAAGTTATCCGAATTTATTGCCCACGCCCAAATACAAGCTGAAATTGCACTGAATATCTGAAAATGTCATCCGAACTTATCGCCCACGCACAAATACAAGCTGAAATTGCACTGAATATCTGAAAAAGTCATCCAAATTTATCGCCCAGACACAAACACAAACTTAAACTACAGACTGAATATCTAAATAACACATCCTATTTGCTACTGAACTGCGAGTCAAATAAACGACTTAAACGTATCCGAATTTATCGCCCACCTTGTTGAAACTAAACTGTGCAAATCCAATAAACGTATCCGAATTTATCGCTCCTAATCAAAACTGGCTTCAATCTGTACAATAAATTCGAAAAACACATTTAATTGAGAGAAGGTGTGCCAAACCTGTTGAAACCGAGCTGTGTGTTAATATAACAATATCGTATTGCATTGCTTCCATGGGCGATAAATCAGGTACTTTCTAAAGCATAATCACCACTCACAAGTCAGAGGAATTTTAACTCTTAATTAATAGCAATTTGAAAACATAGATGGCGCCACTGTTTTCCGATCGCAAACTGTCTCTGGTCGCTCCTGCCATCTAGAGACGTCAGAGCGAAATAATACCGTATTGAATACCGCCCATAAATTGCTTATCATCAAACACAGGCGATTTACGCAAAACAATGTCTTTGTTTTTACTCGCCGAGAGATTAAGGACAATTTTAAGAACGATGTTTGAACATTTGGAGCAACTCACTTGAGATTTTATTTTAACTGTATTCAATTTTTTTGTAAATTAAATTTTTGTTCTATTCTCTCGATTTTTGGTTTCGCCAGCTTGTGTGTTGCAGAATATTTGTACAAATTGTTTGTGTATTCTTTAATTATCATTGAAATATTTTTTGTTCAAAATAAATAAAAGCAAAATCAAAAAAACTCGTTATGTTTATATTTTATTCAGCTCTTTAAGCATTTTCATCTTCCTTTTAAAATATTCTTTGCTTCTTCCCCGCTCTTTTCCTTCTGTTTTGTGAACATATTCAACATTGTGTTCGTGATTCAATGATCCCGACTCAAATATATTTATTTCACTTCTATGACAGCAATTTATTCAAAAACATTTAATTAACAATCAATTTTTCAATCGTATATCCATTTTTGTCTGTTTTGGCCAAATTTAGCTTTAATCTAAAATCACCCATTGCAGAACTACACCTTTCATTTTATTTTAATGTTATTCTTTTTTCTTGCGTTTATTTTGTTATTCTTTTTTGTTGCTTTTATTTTGTTTCTTTTTTATTGCTTTTATTTTGTTATTCATTTTTCTTGTTCTTATTTTGTTATTTTTCTTCTTATCATCCTTTTGTTTTACACCTCTTTTTGCAAACTGGGTTACAATTTTCACTCGAACCCAACCTCGCATTCGCATTACCAACTGGGAAAACTACAGAAAACCCAGTTGGTGACAACAATACAATTTAAAAACGAAAATTACACAATCTCAAATCAAGTAAAATAAAACAAATAAAATATAACAAGAATAAAATGAAACAAATAAAATATAACAAGAATAAAATGAAACAAATAAAATATAACAAGAATAAAATGAAACAAATAAAATATAACTAGAATAAAATGAAACAAATAAAATATAACAAGAATAAAATGAAACAAATAAAATATAACAAGAATAAAATGAAACAAATAAAATATAACAAGAATAAAATAAAACAAATAAAATAAAAAAAAACAGCAAATGCTTCATTCTTGACGACATCCACTGCTTCATTGACGGCTTCATTGATGACACATCCACTGCTTCATTGACAACCCTAAATACACAAGAACAAAATAAATTTAATAACCAACAATAAATAAAACATTAATTTAAATAAATTACCTGTAGAAATCTGCGTAGTGGTAAAATCCTTTTTCATCAGCAAACGCAAGCTAGTTTAACACAAATTAGCATTACTCGAGCTGAGTTCTTTTTTCGCCAATGTGTGAAGCCAAGTGTAATCACCTTTTCAACATTACTCTTCCATTTGGGTAATTCACAGCATGTCCCTCGTTTGAGTTCTATTGCTGATACCCGTGAAAATCACTTGACCGCGCATAAAAGACGATAGTGAGTGGTGGCTAACAATGCTCGGCTGCATATAGCAATGTATAGCGCCTTGGTCTTGCCTATCACATATCAATTTACGCGCAGCGATAGCGCCTTTTACCGTAGGACCAACTACCAACTTCTTCGGAAGCGCTTTTTATTTTAGGACCAACTTCCCCGGAAGCACCTTTTATCTTAGGATCAACTTCCCCGGAAGCACCTTTTATCTTAGGATCAACTTCCCCGGAAGCACCTTTTATCTTAGGATCAACTTCCCCAGAAGCACCTTTTATCTTAGGATCAACTTCCCCGGAAGCACCTTTTATCTTAGGATCAACTTCCCCGGAAGCACCTTTTATCTTAGGATCAACTTCCCCGGAAGCACCTTTTATCTTAGGATCAACTTCCTCGGAAGCACCTTTTATCTTAGGATCAACTTCCCCAGAAGCACCTTTTATCTTAGGATCAACTTCCCCGGAAGCACCTTTTATCTTAGGATCAACTTCCCCGGAAGCACCTTTTATCTTAGGATCAACTTCCTCGGAAGCACCTTTTATCTTAGGATCAACTTCCCCGGAAGCACCTTTTATCTTAGGATCAACTTCCTCCCAGACTCAATGCCAAACTGTGAAAAACATCATTACTTGCAATTTGTGGGATCCATCCATTGCTGTCAAAAGAAACCAAAGAATAAAATTAATAACCAACACTAAATAAAACATTAATTTAAATAAATTACCTGTAGAAATCCCTGTAGTGATAAAATCCTTTTTCATCAGCAAACACAAGCTAGTTTAACACAAATTAGCATTACTCGAGCTGGGTTCTTTTTGCGCCACTGTGTGAAGCCAAGTGTAATCACCTTTTCAACATTACTCTTCCATTTGGGTAATTCACAGCATGTCCCTCGTTTGAGTTCTATTGCTGATACCCGTGAAAATCACTTGACCGCGCATAAAAGACGATAGTGAGTGGTGGCTAACAATGCTCGGCTGCATATAGCGAGGTATAGCGCCTTGGTCTTGCCTATCACATATCAATTTACGCGCAGCGGTAGCGCCTTTTACTGTAGGACCAACTACCAACTTCTTTGGAAGCGCCTTTTATCTTAGGACCAACTTCCCCGGAAGCACCTTTTATCTTAGGATCAACTTCCCCGGAAGCACCTTTTATCTTAGGATCAACTTCCTCCCAGACTCAATGCCAAACTGTGAAAAACATCATTACTTGCAATTTGTGGGATCCATCCATTGCTGTCAAAAGAAACCAAAGAATAAAATTAATAACCAACAATAAAAAAAACATTAATTTAAATAAATTACCTGTAGAAATCTGCGTAGTGGTAAAATCCTTTTTCATCAGCAAACGCAAGCTAGTTTAACACAAATTAGCATTACTCGAGCTGAGTTCTTTTTGCGCCACCGTGTGAAGCCAAGTGTAATCACCTTTTCAACATTACTCTTCCATTTGGGTAATTCACAGCATGTTCCTCGTTTGAGTTCTATTGCTGAAACCCGTGAAAATCACTTGACCGAGCACGCCACACGTGTTAGTTTGGCAGAAGTGGTAGCGCCTTTTACCGTAGAACCAACTACCAACTTCTTCGGAAGCACCTTTTATCTTAGGATCAACTTCCCCGGAAGCACCTTTTATCTTAGGATCAACTTCCCCGGAAGCACCTTTTATCTTAGGATCAACTTCCCCGGAAGCACCTTTTATCTTAGGATCAACTTCCTCCCAGACTCAATGCCAAACTGTGAAAAACATCATTACTTGCAATTTGTGGGATCCATCCATTGCTGTCAAAAGAAACCAAAGAATAAAATTAATAACCAACAATAAAAAAAACATTAATTTAAATAAATTACCTGTAGAAATCTGCGTAGTGGTAAAATCCTTTTTCATCAGCAAACGCAAGCTAGTTTAACACAAATTAGCATTACTCGAGCTGAGTTCTTTTTGCGCCACCGTGTGAAGCCAAGTGTAATCACCTTTTCAACATTACTCTTCCATTTGGGTAATTCACAGCATGTTCCTCGTTTGAGTTCTATTGCTGAAACCCGTGAAAATCACTTGACCGAGCACGCCACACGTGTTAGTTTGGCAGAAGTGGTAGCGCCTTTTACCGTAGAACCAACTACCAACTTCTTCGGAAGCACCTTTTATCTTAGGATCAACTTCCCCGGAAGCACCTTTTATCTTAGGATCAACTTCCCCGGAAGCACCTTTTATCTTAGGATCAACTTCCCCGGAAGCACCTTTTATCTTAGGATCAACTTCCCCGGAAGCACCTTTTATCTTAGGATCAACTTCCTCCCAGACTCAATGCCAAACTGTGAAAAACATCATTACTTGCAATTTGTGGGATCCATCCATTGCTGTCAAAAGAAACCAAAGAATAAAATTAATAACCAACAATAAAAAAAACATTAATTTAAATAAATTACCTGTAGAAATCTGCGTAGTGGTAAAATCCTTTTTCATCAGCAAACGCAAGCTAGTTTAACACAAATTAGCATTACTCGAGCTGAGTTCTTTTTGCGCCACCGTGTGAAGCCAAGTGTAATCACCTTTTCAACATTACTCTTCCATTTGGGTAATTCACAGCATGTCCCTCGTTTGAGTTCTATTGCTGAAACCCGTGAAAATCACTTGACCGAGCACGCCACACGTGTTAGTTTGGCAGAAGTGGTAGCGCCTTTTACCGTAGAACCAACTACCAACTTCTTCGGAAGCACCTTTTATCTTAGGATCAACTTCCCCGGAAGCACCTTTTATCTTAGGATCAACTTCCCCGGAAGCATCTTTTATCTTAGGATCAACTTCCCCGGAAGCACCTTTTATCTTAGGATCAACTTCCTCCCAGACTCAATGCTAAACTGTGAAAAACATCATTACTTGCAATTTGTGGGATCCATCCATTGCTGTCAAAAGAAACCAAAGAATAAAATTAATAACCAACAATAAAAAAAACATTAATTTAAATAAATTACCTGTAGAAATCTGCGTAGTGGTAAAATCCTTTTTCATCAGCAAACGCAAGCTAGTTTAACACAAATTAGCATTACTCGAGCTGAGTTCTTTTTGCGCCACTGTGTGAAGCCAAGTGTAATCACCTTTTCAACATTACTCTTCCATTTGGGTAATTCACAGCATGTCCCTCGTTTGAGTTCTATTGCTGAAACCCGTGAAAATCACTTGACCGAGCACGCCACACGTGTTAGTTTGGCAGAAGTGGTAGCGCCTTTTACCGTAGGACCAACTACCAACTTCTTCGGAAGCACCTTTTATCTTAGGATCAACTTCCCCGGAAGCACCTTTTATCTTAGGATCAACTTCCCCGGAAGCACCTTTTATCTTAGGATCAACTTCCCCGGAAGCACCTTTTATCTTAGGATCAACTTCCCCGGAAGCACCTTTTATCTTAGGATCAACTTCCTCCCAGACTCAATGCCAAACTGTGAAAAACATCATTACTTGCAATTTGTGGGATCCATCCATTGCTGTCAAAAGAAACCAAAAAATAAAATTAATAACCAACACTAAATAAAACATTAATTTAAATAAATTACCTGTAGAAATCCCTGTAGTGATAAAATCCTTTTTCATCAGCAAACACAAGCTAGTTTAACACAAATTAGCATTACTCGAGCTGGGTTCTTTTTGCGCCACTGTGTGAAGCCAAGTGTAATCACCTTTTCAACATTACTCTTCCATTTGGGTAATTCACAGCATGTCCCTCGTTTGAGTTCTATTGCTGATACCCGTGAAAATCACTTGACCGCGCATAAAAGACGATAGTGAGTGGTGGCTAACAATGCTCGGCTGCATATAGCGAGGTATAGCGCCTTGGTCTTGCCTATCACATATCAATTTACGCGCAGCGGTAGCGCCTTTTACTGTAGGACCAACTACCAACTTCTTTGGAAGCGCCTTTTATCTTAGGACCAACTTCCCCGGAAGCACCTTTTATCTTAGGATCAACTTCCCCGGAAGCACCTTTTATCTTAGGATCAACTTCCTCCCAGACTCAATGCCAAACTGTGAAAAACATCATTACTTGCAATTTGTGGGATCCATCCATTGCTGTCAAAAGAAACAAAAAAATAAAATTAATAACCAACAATAAATAAAACATTAATTTAAATAAATTACCTGTAGAAATCTGCGTAGTGGTAAAATCCTTTTTCATCAGCAAACGCAAGCTAGTTTAACACAAATTAGCATTCCTCGAGCTGAGTTCTTTTTGCGCCAATGTGTGAAGCCAAGTGTAATCACCTTTTCAACATTACTCTTCCATTTGGGTAATTCACAGCATGTTCCTCGTTTGAGTTCTATTGCTGAGACCCGTGAAAATCACTTGGCCGTGCACGCCACACTTGTAAGTTTGGCAAGCGGTAGCGCCTTTTACAGTAGGACCAACTACCAACTTCCAACTTCTTCGGAAGCGCCTTTTATCTTAGGACCAACTTCCAACTTCTTCGGAAGCGCCTTTTATCTTAGGACCAACTTCCAACTTCTTCGGAAGCGCCTTTTATCTTAGGACCAACTTCCCTGGAAGCACCTTTTATCTTAGGATCAACTTCCTCCCAGACTCAATGCCAAAATGTAAAAAACGTTATTATTTGTTCCTTTTTCCTTAATGAGCGTAATGACCAAGACGGGTTCCGAAACCAAAGATAATCACCTTTTTTGAACCACTTTGCCCATTGGTCAAATGCCAATTCGAGTTGCCAGTTCGTGTTGGTCAAATGCCAATTCGTGAAAATCATTGAAATTCATTTCCCGGTTGGCGTGTCCCCCCCCTGGGACGTGTCCCCCCCCTGGGACGACTTGACTTAGTCAAATGTGCCTGTAAGTGTGTGGTCACTTTTACCCGGTTTTTCCTAACATCTACGGAAGGTCCTTCTGGGCAGGACCGTCCTCCCAGTCTATTGATCACCAGCTCAAGCACAAACGCAAGCTAGTTTAACACAAATTAGCATTACTCGAGCTGAGTTCTTTTTGTGCCAATGTGTGAAGCCAAGTGTAATCACCTTTTCAACATTATTCTTCCATTTGGGTAATTCACAGCATGTCCCTCGTTTAAATTCTATTGCTGCTACCCGTGAAAATCACTTGACCGTGCACGCCACACGTGTAAGTTTGGCAAGCGGAAGCGCCTTTTACTTTAGGACCAACTTCCCTGGAAGCGCCTTTTATCATAGGACCAACTTCCTCCCAGACTCAATGCCAAAATGTGAAAAACATCATTACTTGCAATTTGCGGGATCCATCCATTGCTTTTTACGCCAATGTTCGAAGCCAAGTGTAATCACCTTTTCAACATTACTCTTCCATTTGGGTAATTCACAGCACGTCCCTCGATTGAGTTCTATTGCTGAAACCCGTGAAAATCACTTGACCGAGCACGCCACACGTGTTAGTTTGGCAGAAGTGGTAGCGCCTTTTACCGTAGGACCAACTACCAACTTCTTCGGAAGCGCCTTTTATCTTAGGACCAACTTCCCCGGAAGCACCTTTTATCTTAGGATCAACTTCCTCCCAGACTCAATGCCAAAATGTGAAAAACATCTTTACTTGCAATTTGTGGGTTCCATCCATTGCTGTCGAAAGAAACAAATAAAAATAAACATTAAACAAATTACTTTTAGAAATCTGCGGCGTGTGGAACAGGCAGCAAGCGGTCGATCATTGGATTCATGCGCTTCTTTGCATATTGCGGATCAAATTCGTGTTTCCAGATCGTCACCTGGAGACACGAATTCGATCAAAGACAATGCAAAACCTTTATTCTTGACACTTTTGCCGACATTCTTACAACGACGTTATATACACAAATCGGTCTCCAAACGGCAGCAATTAATTTCCCTGAAAAGAGAAAAAAAAATAAAAACAAACAAAAACAACTTACTAATGGCAAAACATCCACCGACATAATGCCATGCAAATAACATTACGTGTCCCAATTGTTTTTTTTTACGTACGCATGATATAACATTAAGCCAGTATGAAAAATAAACTTCTAAAATATTGCATCGACCTGCAAAAAGACAAAATCGTGACGCGCGCTTGAAAACATTCCATGCCCCAACCCCAACCCAACTATATTAAAATTCAATTGAAAACAATTCTGCATTTCTTCCATCATTACATTGAGCCTGTAGGAAAAATTATTAAATTTCTTTTCAAATTTTAGTAATCAACAAGTATTTCTTAATTCGTATTCACGAAATTTTTCTCAATTTACCAAATTGGTTGCCAATGGTTGCTGCTATTCTAGGCCGTCACGCTGCTCTTCTTCCTACAATGCAGTCTCGTTCTTATTTCCTGTCTTACGATCGGACTTACAACCAAGTTACGTTACTTCTGGGTAACGAATCGGAAAGAGAAAAAAAATAAAAATAAATAAACCAATAATTTATTAATGTCAAATTAAAAACAAGTATGGCCGTGCAGGAACTTTACATAAATAAAAGACGCCTCAAATCTGTAGAAAAAATAAATTACTTTTGCAATTTTAGTATTCATAAGCCTATCTTATTTTATTTCACATTTAATTCGAAGCGAAATTTATTTACCCAAGTGTGTGTGCTGATGAAAGCACTCAGCCACGATTTGTTCGAATTACTAAGTTTCTTGAAAATTAAAAATTAAAAATGCCAAAATTCATTAAGGAATTTCCTAAAATATTGATAAATTTGAAAAGTGCACTTACCAATCGACATTTTGAAGCTCAGGAAACTTAATTCCTCAGTAAGGTGAAAATTGAGTTGTTAATAATGGCGGGAGATTTGATTCCACCGTGGTCCGCCTTCTGTTAGAAAAAAAACTAAAAATGCCAAAAATCGTTAATTATGTCGCTGTTTTTCAACAATTCTGGAACATTTACAATCTTAAATGTAATTTAAGATAAAGAAACTCACCGAGGAGATGGCTGAAGATAAATTCTAAATGTACCACCCAATGGTTGCCAGACGCGTCAGACTACATACTGTTCTACTTCCCACAATGCAATCTGTGATTGGCTCAGAACTAAGCCACTTCTCCGCATGGGCATGATCTTTCCCATCAAAACTAGGATATTATGAACTTGATATTATTATTATTATTACAACCTCAACTGCCATGTTTGAATTCAGGGATCTTTTACTGTTGCTGTTCTAGGCATTCACGTCACGTCTCGCTGTTCTTCTTCCTAAAACGCAGTCTCGCTGCTCTTCTTCCTAAAACGCAGTCTCGCTGCTCTTCTTCCTAAAACGCAGTCTCGCTTTCTTCTTCCTAAAACGCAGTCTCGCTGCTCTTCTTCCTAAAACGCGGTCTCGCTGCTCTTCTTCCTACAATGTAGTCTCACCGTTCTTCTTCCTACAATGTAGTCTCACTTCTTCTCTTACTTCCTGTTGTACTACAGTGAGTAAACCACCAGTAGTTCCGTGACTCCGAGTGACAAATCGACATAAAAAAAATCTCGCTGGAGTACCGCTGGAAAGAGAAAAAATATAAAAAAAAAATAAACAAATAATTTATTAATGATAAAAACATTTGACAAAAATCTTGACGCACACTTGAAAACATTTGATGCCCCAAACCAACTACGAGTATTACTATTCAATTGAAAACCTTTATGCATTCCCTTCCAAGCAAGTATCGCCATGCAGAATCACTACATAAAGAAGGGGCGCATCAAATCTTTACAATAAGCTTATAGAAAAAATAAATCTCTTTTAAAATTTTAATATTCAACCAGCTTATCTTAATTCGTATTGAATTTGAGACGGAATTTACCTCGATTTATAAAGTGATTAAGTTGTAAATAATGAATTTTTTAAGATTTACTTACACAAATGTGTGTTTGTGCATTTTGCTCGTCGAACTCGAACGTGATGTCGACGAAGGCCAATTGTGGTGTCGTTATTGTGACTGTATAATTGGATGTTTAATCTGAAATAAAGAGGTAAGCAAATTAAATGCACAATTTTCACAAAAATATTTTAAAAAATAAATTCTCAAAGAAAAATATATATTTTTATTAACATTTTTCTTGTTTTTCCTTTTCTCTATCATTATTCATGTAAAATTCCAAATTGTTCTTGCAATTCTAATCGGGCTGAAAGTTTTAGGTGAATAAAATTTTTAAAAAAAATCAATATTTCAATTTTGTTCGTGCTTTTACAACTGTTTAACCTCAATAACACACATTTTTAAACTTTTTACGTTTACAGATGGCAGCTGTCAGTTTACAATAGATGCTTCGCTGCATCACAAATTAGTAAATGTACGATGTTTCACTTTTTTTCGAAGGTTTACTATGGTGGCCCAGAAGGGCCATCGTAATTTGTTTAAAAATAGAAAAATTTACACGTGGCCCAAGAGGGCCATCGGCCCAGGAGGGCCAAAAAAATAAAAAACTTCAAAAATGAAACAATTTCAAAATTTTGGAAAAGCCGTGGCCCAGGAGGGCCATCGACCCAGAAGGGCCACCCAAATTTTTTTCATTTTTGATAAAATATCCACGTGGCCCAGGAGGGCCATCGGCCCAGAAAGGCCAAAAAAATAAAAAATTTCAAAAATAAAATTTTTTTGAAATTTTTGAAAAGCCGTGGCCCAGGAAGGCCATCGACCCAGAAGGGCCATCAAAATTTTTTCTATTTATTGGAAAAAAGTCCACGTGGCCCAAGAGGGCCATGGGACCAGGAGGGCCATCGGCCCAGGAGGGCCAAAAAAATAAAAAATTTCAGAAATGAAATTTTTTGGAAATTTTTCATTTTTTACTTTTTTGGCCCTCCTGGGCCGATGGCCCTCCTGGGCCACGTGTAAATTTTTCTATTTATTAGAAAAAAGTCCACGTGGCCCAGGAGGGCCATCGGACCAGAAGGGCCAAAGTCCCAAAACACCTCAAGATGATCCAAAAACTTCCCACAAACATAAAAACACCACCGAAATGGCTAAATCGCCGTGCACCGTGAGCCAGTTGGGCGGCGTGACAGAGCCCGGTGCGCCGCATCAAACGTCTTGGCCCGGCCAAGCGTCGAATTCGTCGTTTTGTTCGTCGCGGACTCCGGTTTTCGACGACTGGAGTTTCGGGAGTCCCGTGAATTCCGTGAACGGGTCGGGTAACCCTGGTTTCGCGTTTGGCGGGGTCCACGAGTACTTTGCGCAGCCGCAATATCAACATTCGCCCGATTCGGGTGTGGATGCGGGCAACAGTCGCCTGATTCGAGCGACGGGGTTTCGGGCTTGGCGTGTGCGGATCATCATCGAGTGTTGGCGGGGAGTCAGGATTGCGGCTCGGGGCTCGTGCAACACGGATTGAGGCCGCAGATGATGCGTGGTTCGTATGATTGGATGAAAAAAGCGTCGTATATGACACAATTGAGATTTTCAGTCGTTTGAAATGCATTTTAAAACGTACAAAGTCACCTTTTTCTTGGGTTTTTATGTTTTAGACGTTTTATTTGATGTTTTAAGCCATTTTTCGTACTCTATTTTTACATTTTTTGAATGATTTAGCCATTTCGGTGGTGTTTTTATGTTTGTGGGAAGTTTTTGAATCATCTTGAGGTGTTTTGGGACTTTGGCCCTTCTGGTCCGATGGCCCTCCTGGGCCGCGTGGACTTTTTTCCAATAATTAGAAAAATTTACACGTGGCCCAGGAGGGCCATCGGCCCAGGAGGGCCAAAAAAATAAAAAATGAAAAATTTCAAAAAAATTTCATTTCTGAAATTTTTTATTTTTTTGGCCCTCCTGGGCCGATGGCCCTCCTGGTCCCATGGCCCTCCTGGGCCACGTGGACTTTTTTCCAATAAATAGAAAAAATTTCGATGGCCCTTCTGGGTCAATGGCCCTCCTGGGCCACGGCTTTTCAAAAATTTCAAAAAAATTTCATTTTTGAAATTTTTTATTTTTTTGGCCCTTCTGGGCCGATGGCCCTCCTGGGCCACGTGGATATTTTATCAAAAATGAAAAAAATTTGGGTGGCCCTTCTGGGTCGATGGCCCTCCTGGGCCACGGCTTTTCCAAAATTTTGAAATTGTTTCATTTTTGAAATTTTTTATTTTTTTGGCCCTTCTGGGCCGATGGCCCTCCTGGGCCACGTGGATATTTTATCAAAAATGAAAAAAATTTGGGTGGCCCTTCTGGGTCGACGGCCCTCCTGGGCCACGACTTTTCCAAAATTTTAAAATTGTTTAATTTTTGAAATTTTTTATTTTTTTGGCCCTCCTGGGCCACGTGTAAATTTTTCTATTTTTAAACAAATTACGATGGCCCTTCTGGGCCACCATAGTTTACTTTAAAATAAATTGATAATCTATTGTTAAAAGTATTTCAAAACTTTACAGAAATTTTTTTAACAACATATTGTAAAGACAGTATGTACTCATGTAAACATCGGATAAAATAATGTAAAAACGTCTAGAATCGGGTTCAAACCGTGTAAAATCGTGCTACATTGGGTTCAAACAGTATAAGAATGCGCAAAAACATGACAAAATGATTAAAATCGAAAAAAGAATCGATAAAACTGTAAGCCGTATTAAAAACGAGAGGACACCACGTTAAACCAGTTGGAAAAAATAAATTTCTTTTAAAAATTTATTATTCATAAGTAATATCTTAATTCACATTTAATTTGAAGCAAAATTTATTCACCCAAGTAAATGTGCTCATAAACAGACTCGTTCGAATTCAGCAAGTTTCGTAAAAATTACAAATACCGAAATTCATTCAATTATTTCCTAAAAACCTCAATAACACACGTTTTTAAATCTTTCTACAGTCCCTCCAAGCAAGTATCGCCGTGCAGGATCACTACATAAAGAAGGGGCGCCTCAAATCTTTTTACAATAAGCTTGTAGAAAAAATAAATATCTTTTAAAATTTTAATATTCAACCAGCATATCTTAATTCGTATTGAATTTGAGACGGAATTTACCTCGATTTATAAAGTGATTAAGTTGTAAATAATGAATTTTTTAAGATTTACTTACACAAGTGTGTGTTTGTGCATTTCCTCGTCGAACTCGAACATGTCGACGAAGGCCAATTGTGGTGTCATTATTGCAGCTGTATAATTGGATATTTAATCTGAAATAAAGAGGAAAGCAAATTAAATACATAATTTACACAAAAATATTTTAAATAATAAATTTTCAAAGGGAAATATATATTTTTATTAATATTTTTCTTATTTTTCCTTTTCTCCCCCATTATTCCAAATTGTTCTTGCAATTCTAATCGGGCTGGAAGTTTTACTTGTAGGTGAATAAAAGTTTTCAAAAAATCAATTTTTTAATTTTTTTCGTGCTTTTACAACTGTTTAACCTCAATAACACACGTTTTTAAACTTTTTACGTTGTCAGACGACAGCTGTCAGTTAACACTAGATGCTTCACTGCATCACAAATTAACAAATACCGCAAATGATGTTTTTTGGTTTAACTTTGAAAAAGTTTACTTTAAAATAATGTGAAACTATTGTTAAAGGTATTTCAATACTTTTCAAGAATTTTTTAATAAATTATTATAAAAACGTGTGAACTCATGTAAAATTCGGATAGAATAAAAATCGTGCTACACCAAGTTCAAACAGTGTAAAATCGTGCTTTATCGGGTTCAAACAGTGTAAGAATGCTCACAAACATGACAAAATGATTAAAATCGAAAGAAAAAAATCGAAAAAATTTATTATAAACCGGAGGAAACCACATTAAACTACAGTCCGCGCACGGTATCTTGATGCTAAATTCGTACTGCGCATCCCATTTTGCGCAGACGATTGTCTAATTCCATTGTCTAATATTAGGCCTAATAATGCGAAAATAAGGTAAATAAACAAAAATATTTTGGTACTACCTGTAAATTACTTTTAATTATGACTTTATTGTTGTTTATTTACTTTATTTTAGCATTATTAGGCCTAATATTAGGCTTAATACTGCTAAATAACAACTGGAATTAGAAAATCGTCTGCGCAGAATGGGATGCGCAGTACGAATTTAGCATCAAGATACCGTGCACGGACTATAGTAGGGAAAAAAAATTTATTTTGTAAATTTAATATTCATAAGCAATATTGGCTGTTGATCACTTCTGTCCCAATGTTTGTCATTGTTAGGTCAGGTTAGGTCAGGTCAGGTTAGGTCAGGTTAGGTCAGATTAGGTCAGGTTAGGTCAGGTTAGGTCAGGTCAGGTCAGGTCAGGTCAGGTCAGGTCAGGTCAGGTCAAGTCAGGTCAGGTTAGGTCAGGTTAGGTCAGGTTAGGTCAGGTTAGGTCAGGTTAGGTCAGGTTAGGTCAGGTCAGGTCAGGTTAGGTCAGGTTAGGTCAGGTCAGGTCAGGGCAGGTCAGGTCAGGTCAGGTCAGGTCAGGTTAGGTCAGGTTAGGTCAGGTTAGGTCAGGTCAGGTCAGGTTAGGTCAGGTTAGGTGCTGCAACACAGTGAAAACACGAAACATTGGGGCAGAAGTGAACTACAACTGCAATATCTTAATTCATATTTAATTTGAGGCAAAATTTATTCATCTAGTTTCGTAAAAATTAAAAACACTGAAATGTTAAATTTTAAAACAGTACTTACCATTGTACAATTTGAAATTCCTATCAAGGAGGAGTGGATGACTCCGAATTGAGTTGCGAAAAAATGGCGGTGAGATTTGATTTCAGAATGGTTCGCCTTCTAAATCCTAAAAATATCAAAATTTGTTAAATTATTCTGCAGTTTTTCGACAATTCTTGAACATTTACAATCTTAAATATAGTTTAAGATATACAAACTCAAATTTCCCTCCTCGAAATGAGTGGATGGCTGTGGATTAATTCTAAATACACCACCCAATGGTTGCTGTTGTCTAACCATCGCGTCAGAATATGTTCTTTATCCCATAATGCACACTTGATTCTTACTTCCGGTTGCTGTGATTGGCTGAGAACCAAGCCACTAATGCGCATGCGCGTGACTGTCCCCATTACCACTAGTCCACTACCACCCACCGTGATGTTATTATTGTGAACCCCACAGAAATTTCTTTCAATTCAGCCATTTTGAAACAGTTTGTTTTTCAAAAATTAAAAATATCGCAATTCAATAAACCATTCCTTAAAATATTGTTAAATTTGAGAAATGTACTTACCAAACCATATTATGAACATGAGCAAACTTCATTTTTCATCTGGATGTTATAGCGGGACTGAGGATTCAATTCTTCAAAATGGCGGTGCAATTTGATTTCAACGTGGTCTGCATTCTTCTAAAGAACAGTTTGTTAAATTATTCAGTTGCACACAGTTCATTCTGAAACATTTATAATCTTAACTATGGTTGAAAAGAAGCAATTTGTATTTCCCACTTTGAAATCATTCTAAACATACTGACCAATGGTTGCTCATGTCGTGGCCATCGCGTCAGCTCACATCGCACTGTTCTTCTTCCCACAAGCGACTACTGCGCATGTGCGCGACTACTGCGCATGTGCGTGACTACCACGTACCGGTTTCAACGTGATGTTAATATTATGAACCCCACAGAAATTTCTTTTAAATCAGCTATTTTGAAACAGTTTGTTTCTCAAAAATTAAAAAATATCGCGATTCAATAAGCCATTCTTTAAAATATTGTTAAATTTGGAAAATAAACTTACAAATTTGTGTTTTGAACATCTAGGAACTTCATTTTTCATCATGAAGTGGTGGATGGCTGAAAATCAAATCTCTGATAATGGCGGCGAGGTGTGTGATTCGCCTTCTGTTTAAAAAAAAACTGAAAATGCCAAAATTGGTTTAAATATTCCGCTGTTTTTCAACAATTCTGGAACATTTCCTATCTTAAATATAGTTTAAGATAAACAAAGTCAAATTCCCACCTCAAAACGATTGGATGGCTGAAGATTGATTCTAAATATACAGGCCAATGGTTGCTGCTGTCGTAGTACATCGTCAGATCACCTCCTGCCAGATCTTGTTCTTCTTCCCATAATGCATTGCGCGATCTGTACTGTGGCTCTAGTTACTATATACACTACGGTAGTTAACCAGTTTCTATGGCAACCGCCGTTGAATTTTGTTGTATCGCATTTCTGTTGCATTTAAAAGGTGTTAAACTTTCTCAACACTAAAAACGTGGTAGCAGGTGATTTTTAAAGGTAAAGGAAAGTCCATTAATTACGTGTTTTCTTTGTACTAATGTAATTTTTTTCCCATTTATAGTTCTGCGCAAACGTGTAACGAAAGTTAGGCCTAACTGATCGAATGACATTCTTGATCACCAGGACTCCTTTCGACTGGATTTTTGTAAATTAATTTGTTAATTTGAGTGCTGGGTGAAATCGAAGTTAATTAATAACCTTTTTTTGAAATTCCAGATTTAGTTTATTTCGGCGTCCTTAGCATACGAGAAACATCAAACGTGCTACTTTACTGAAGCAAAGAATGCAGAGAAAGCGTCAGGATTATAGTTGCAATCTGTGTGATTATTCGTGTTCATATCATTCGGGATTGAAACAGCACAAGCTTAAGCACACGGGTGAAAAGCCTATCAAATGCCAAAAATGTTCACATTCCTTTGGGACTAAATCAAACCTAACTGTCCACATGCGAATTCACAGTGAAGAAAAACCATTCAAGTGCCATTTATGCGCTTATTCCTCTACACAACGTGGGAATTTGAAAGTGCATTTATTAACCCATAGTAGAGAAAAACCAAAACCATTCAAGTGCCATTTATGTGCTCATTTTTGTACACACAGTTGGGATTTAAAAGCGCATTTATTAACCCATACTGGAGAAAAACCATTCTTATGTCATGTGTGTGCTCATTCTTGTAGTCATAGAGGAAATTTGAAAGTGCATTTATTAACCCATGCTGGAGAAAAACCATTCTTGTGTCATGTGTGTGCTTATTCTTGTAGTCAGAAAGGGAATTTAGAGAGACATATTGCAACCCATACTGGTTAAAAAATATTCGTGTCATTTTTGTGCTTTATCTTTTGAGCGAAATGATAATTTGCAAACAAATTTAAAAAAAAGCATACAATGCAAAAATCACATTATGTTCATATTTTGTAATTGTTAACATTTTAGTTTTGCTGTTTGTATACTTTTCTAACTTTATTTCCATTTTGTTCATGCATTGTTACAACTCAATTTAATATATTAATAAAATAAAATTTGTAGTTTTCGTTTATGTAAATTGACATAAAATACGAATTTATTCAATGATAATAATAATTTTGAATTCAATGGCACGAGATACAAGGCGTGTAAGTATGGATAAAGTAAAATTAAATAAGAATTTCAGTTCAGCTGACCCCTTGGCTTTTCTGCATTGCCTGAGACTTGACTTCACAATCACCATCAAGAATTTTTTCTAAAAAAGACTTCAAACATAAAAAAAAAATTTTCCCTTCGATTTCTTCAATTACACAGTCTTGTCGTGTATTTTTTGCTGATAGTGTTTCTTTTTTCTTATCCCTGATGAATGAAAATCAGTGGAGAGAAGTATTCGAACAACCAGATTGTGATCGAGTGTTAGTGTAACTTTTGTTAAGTTGGCGATGGCGGGATTACTTGTTGCCCACGATGCAAAGAGTTTGGGGGATTATACACGGAGATGTTTTAGTTTCGGTGTTGGATAAAGTGGCAAAAAGTGAGGTTAGTGTTTTTCCCAGGGCTGCTTTTGCGGAAATGTGGAAAAGAGCACCTAATCACTTGAAAGAATATGTTTTTGAAAGTTTTGGAGCTTTCAGTGGTATATTGTCTGGATTATTTCGTAGGGGAGCCGTTGATTTAGTTGTTTTGATGCTTCATTCTGCGAATATTGTGCAGAAGAAAGAATTTATTCATTCGAAGTACGGAATAAACCAATGTGCTGAGTTGTTGATGGTAAAGCAATGGGATTTACCAGTTGTGATAACCGGGTTTTTAATCTTCCGATTATAGCTCTCAATAGTTTGGGTTTTCGTTTTAGTAAACAATGGAGAATACGTGTGATTACAATATAACATATGCTCTTGTAAACATTGTTCCCAAGTATCAAACAAATCGTGTAGTCTCATTTTGAAATTAAACACAAAAAGCGAAATGGTTGCCACGTGAAGTTTGGAGATTTATATACCTCAATAATGTCACGTTTCATGTACATAAGAGGTCAATCGCCCAATCAGTGTCTAGTTGACCAATATATTCCAAAAATAGAAAATCTATACTAATTTCCGATTATGATCAACATCCCTATTGGATGTTGCGCTCTGCACGTATGCAGATCGTGTAGGTGCTATGCAGCGAAGTAAATACAAGTTTATTAATGTTTTAATGAACAGATAAAAATAATTATATGTATTCGGAATTTACATCTTTCTGTGGAACCTACAGAAATTCTGCCGTTTTAACCCGTGGTTATTTCGGCAGAATTTCTGCCTTTTTAACCCGTGGTTATTTCGGCAGAATTTCTGCCTTTTTAACCACTCCGATTTAAAAAGTTTGGAAAAATTTTTATGTTTAATTTTTTGAAATGAACGTTTGTTTCAATTTCTCTTTTACGCAAAATAAAATGGTATTTATTTCTTGCTTAATTTTCAATTTTAAAACATCTTGTATTCATTTTTATGATTTAGACCTTGTTATTGTTAATAGTCATTAAAATCTTTCTTCCATCCACGATACTCGCACCAAAATTTGCTGCGATCCGGGTTTTTATCTACTTAATTTCGTTTGGTCCGGAGACCATTCCAGGGTTGACATGAAGCCAAACCTGGATGATTCTCGCCGAGTTCGCTCGGTTGAAAAATCCTAGCGCCGCAAACTCTATGGGATCCTCTGGCGCCAATCGTGCTCTCAGGAGTCGATCGTGGAGCACTGATGGTGGGCTTAACACCCGGATGTGGTCCTCGAGCCACATAAACACCTGCCTCGACAACTTGTGATTGTTGCTAAGCAGTGTTTGCGTATCCGGCGTCAAATAGAAGTGCGGATACAGGCGCATCAGGGTCTTGAAAGCCGACTCCTTCTTCAGCGGCTTGACCTTCGTCTCCGGCTTGGCTGGCGGCGGCGGCGGCGGTGGACGTGAGTCTTCCGTCGTGGCATCGTCGAAATGGCTCGGCGAGCCCAAGAAAACCAACGCGGGTGCGGAGGTTGACGAGGATGTGACGCCTCGTCCCTGCGCTCGACCCACACCGGGGAGCTGACGGGTTTCGACTACCCGTTGAACTCCGGCAGGAGTTGGAGAACTTCTCGGGTTCTCTTGCCAAAACGAGCATCCAGCGCCTTCTTGGGCCGACTGGAAAACAGCCAGTGACGCAGCTGCTGTGGCGCTTGTAACTGGAAGCGGTGGTCTTCCGGCTATTCGCGCCGTGGCCTTCGCAAAGGACCACTCGGTTCGCAACCGAACGGCGGCCTCTTCTTCGGTCTCACCGTTTGCTACGACTTGCTTTATTAGCTCGGCTAAGATCGTAGGCGGGTCGAGCCTGAGGTGGTACCACAGCTCGACTTTCTTCTCCGACAGGCCCATCGGCGCGGTCCAAAGGTACGTAATGGCCGCTAACGCCTGTCCTGGCGAAGGAAGAACACCAGGGTACAACACCCTAGTCATCCCCGGAATTAGTTGACGCTGAAAATCCATCAGGCGGGGATCATCAATGGTATTGATGTCGGAGACTTCTAGCCTTTCAGCTAGTCTCTGCCAGTCCTTCTGCGACTCGGCGATCTGGGCGCTTTGGTATGCGTCCAGCTTTTGGAGCACTTCCTGCTGCGCTCTAATGGGTTGCTGCTCGTAGCAGGTCCATTGTGGGCCGAATGACTCACTAAAAAATGGCCGGAGTTGCAGGTTGCTAACTCCAGCCGGCAAGCGGGAAACATATCCTTGTTCGGGCAAGCGGCTAGCGTGTCCAGGTACAGGCACGCTACAGTCGGGAGAAATATCACCGACAACACGTCTCATGGCGTATGGAGTAGCCGGGTTGTCCACTTTGAACGTGGAGGCGGTTCGGCTACTTCTGGCGGACTGGATTGTGGAGTCCGATTCGAAACTCAGCGAAGACGACGAGCCAAACGACTCTGGTGTCCGTCCTCGTCGCGACTGCGGGCGTGACGGCTGCACGTCAGTCGAATACGGGCGCGATCGCCTCTGTCGCTCCTCTCGATCGCGGCTCGATTCGCGGAACATTGGTCTGACTGGAACCGGCGGAGGGAGTTGCCCCACCCTCAAATCCTCGTCTTGCGGCGGAGGATTGATGGCCGCTGGGGCCGGAATTTCATCTTCTCGATAAAAAGGGAGAGCGCAACGCGCTTGCTCATCTGCCTCGTGAGCCAGTTGTCGATTTTCGTCGACGCGAAGCTGCGCTGCGGCAGCTCGGAGTGCTTTCGACGGGAAGAATCCCGGAAAATCGTTGAAACACCCGGCGAGCGCCAACTGGTGGAGCTCGGTTTGTGTGACGGGAAATTGCGGGTTCCCGTCACGAACGGACTTGCGGTACCGTTTCACGACTTCGCGTTGAGTCGTTTTGAGGTTCTTCCTCAATTGGGTGAGAGCACCGTAATTAATTCCGGTACTCTTTAGCGCTCTTCTGCGCTCGTGACGCTCTCGGGGCGTCACTGGCCACTGGTTGTGCAACAACTCTGCTGCAAGTGGTCCTGGGGGGCTCTCGTCGAGCGTCCACTCGATTTCGTCAACTCCGTTGACGTGAAGGCGCTCGATGAACCGGCCTCTTGCTCCAAATCCTTGCAGCGCTGATCTGCTGAAGTCGTGGCGCAACTTCCACCACGTGTTGTTTGCCGTCTTCAGTCTTCTGATTTTTTCGGGCAACGCCGCTCGAAAAATCAGCGGGTGCTGAGTCGGCACATGATCGGGAAGCGCGAATGGCGTTTCTCGATCTCTCTCGATCTATATTCGAAGAAAAATAAATAAATTAGTTTATTTAAAATAAACAAATAATTTCTTATTTGAAATATTTTTTAAGCTTAGCGCTTGTGGCTGTGAGTCACTAAGGGATGTTGGTTGTCATGGCAACTCCCTTCGCACATGCTTGAAGCACGTGACTTTTATAGCCGCCATTTTTATTTTTTAGCGGCTTGTGTTTGAAGTCAGGAAAAGTGAATTTTCTCAATTTTTCTGACTGAAACACCAAGTGAAAATTATTTTAATAATTTACCCTCTCTTGTAACGATAATTGGGCATCGTTACCGGCTCCTTCCATCGGTATTTCCTCGTCCGCATGGAGGTTGACTTCGTCGTCTGCCATTCGTTTTCTTTTTCGCGTCGGAAAAGAAATTCTTTCGGCTAGAAAGAATTAATAAACTATATTAAATATATTTATCGAATTTTTCTTTCAGAAAAATAACTTACAGTTTGCTGAATCAAGAAAAACTGTCGTGCGGTATCGGAGTTGATGCATCCACTTCAAAACTTATCGGAAAAGTGGCTAAGTTCGTTGATTGGAGCAACGAACTTGTTTCGGTGACACCGAATGACGTCACAAATTATAACGCATTGTGAACGTTGTCATTCGAGTGTGGACTACGAATGACGTCACGAGATTGCTCTCTCGGATCTTTTGGGTAAACCCAAAAGGTGAAAGTCAACGCTATGTCTTGGCTCGCGGAACGCGAGATCTCAAGTTGTACTTTGACTTTCGCGAAGTACAATCCAACTTGTTTAGATTGTCATCAGCATCGTCTCCAATGTCAGATGAGTTATTTTCTTCATTGTTTGAAATTTTCTCTTTTTCTAAAAACATTTCCTTTTCTAGATTTTCATCAAGAGAAACATTTTCAAGTCGCTTGTTTATTTCATCGACTTCGTTATTTTTGAGTTTCGATTTTTCACTCGATTCCGTGTTTTCGACAGGAATTTTGGATAATTCAACATCATCCAAGGTATTAACAATATTTTTTGTTTTTTGACCCACTTCCTCCCCTTCCAGCCAAATTTCTTGGTTGAAAACGGGAAAGTACGGCATTAATTCAGTGCCGTGAACAGCTGGATAAATTTTATTATCACTCAGCCGTCGAAGTTGAAAGGCGCCTCCTTGTAATCTTTTGACAATTACATAAGGCCCATTCCTTTTCGGTGAAATGCCTGCTGCTATTCCTTTAGCGGCATTTGAGAGAATATGAGACTCTCGCCAGACTAAATCATTCTGTCTGAAGTTATCGAATTTTTTGTCTGATTTTTCAGCTTCGACACGGCGTCTCAAATCTAAGACGTGAGACATCATATGCTGATACGTCTCTGCAATTATTGCTTCTAATTTTTGAACATATAAATGCGGATTTTTTGGGTCAATGACTAAAATTCCTTCCGGAATTCTTGGATCCCAAGGAATTCTTAATTCTCGGAAAAAATTTAAGAAAGCAGGAGAATAATCTCTGCCTCTTGTTACAGTTGTTCTCAAACTGAATGCAAATTCGCGTAGATACTCATCCCATTGGTCATGAATATCTAAATAAATCGAAACTAAATATTTAATATCTCGATTGGTTCTCTCCACAGGATTGCTTTGTGGATGATAAATCGATGTCGGTGTTCGCGACATGTCGAATTTTTTGCAAAATTCTTTATAGACCTGTGATCGAAATTGTGGTCCATTATCACTTATGATTTGTCTCGGAAATCCGAAAGTTATTGATAAGTGATAAATTGTGTTGGCAACTTTCATTGCCGTTGGATTACACATTGGGAATAATTCTGGCCAATGCGTAGCGACATCTACGATGATGCAAATGTGGGTATTGTTTCTTCTGGTTCTTGGTTTGGGACCAGACAAATCCACACTGAGGCAGTCAAATGGTCCAAATGGTCCAATTTGAGCGCCTTCAATTTCGGTCTTTGATCTCGGCTTGCATGCCTGACATCCTTGACAATGTTGAATAAAACGTGTAATATCACGTTTCATACCTTTCCAGGTATAAACTCTTCGAGTTCTGTACATTGTCCTCGCAATGCCTGGGTGGCCGGACAGTGGATGTCCGTGCATCAACCATATGATTTTATAAATCAATTTCTTTGGCACAACAACTTTAAGCGCCCTACCATCCTCTCCTAATTCATCGGTAGAGGTAGGATGATAATGGAGTAACATATCTTCTTCAATGAGATAAGTACTCGCGTGTCTTTCAAAATTTCTTCTTTGAAGACGAGTTACTATGTAACTTGGATATTGCTTGTTTAACAAGTAATTGCGAATATGTTGGCAAAATTTGTCTGCTTTTTGCGCCGCAATAATGTCATCTCTCGTTGGAGGATCACATTCTAATTGCTTCGCAATTTTAGCCGCAAATGCTTTTATTAAAACATTTGTTGTTGGCAGCTCGAATTTTTTAGCCATCATGGCTCTTAATTCGACGTCAGGGGTTCCTGACGGATCATGCATTTTAATACAAAAATTAATTAATGCTTGATCGTCTTCATTAACTATTATTGACTTGGGTAATTCATTCAATTTTCCCATTTGCCAACTTCGGCAAGGAGATGGGCAATATGATAATAAATCATCATTATCGCCATCGTCTTCTGGTTCGTCAGGTGCGCTGACAGGTGCACGTGACAATGCGTCTGCTATTACATTCAGCGGACCTTTGACGTACTGTATTTCGAACGAATACGCCATCAGCTCCATTTGCCAACGAGCTAATCTGCCCGACGGGTCAGATAACGACATCAACCACTTAAGCGCTTGGTGATCCGTTTGTACAGTGAATGTAGTGTACTCTAAGTATGGGCGAAATTTGCGCAATCCCCATACTACTGCGAGACATTCTAATTCTGTCACAGTATAATTTTTTTCTGCGGGCTGCAAGCTTCTGCTTGCATACACGCATGGCATTTCGACTTCTTGGCCATCCACAATTTTCTTTTGTGTAAGGGCTGCACCCAACCCTTGTTTACTGGCGTCAGTATGAACAATAAATGGCATGTACAAGTCAGGCATCTTCATTGTTTCAGCATTCGTAAGCAAGTCTTTTATTGCGTCGAATGCTGCCTGATGATGCAGTTCCCAATCGAACTCCGCATCTTTCTTCAAGAGAGGCCTTAGTGGCTCTGCCACTGTGGCCAAATTCTTGATTAGGCGGTGAAAGAAATTCACCATGCCTAGAAATCTTTGTAATTCCTTAAGATTGGTAGGAGCCGGAAATTGCGTAATTGCAGCGACTTTTTTAGGGTCTACTGCAAGTCCTTCTACTCCTACTTTGTAGCCTAGAAAAATTAATTCCTTTCTACAGAGATGCGTCTTGCCAGGGTGCGCATGTAAATTAGCTTCTGCCAATTTTTTAAACACTATATCTAAATGTTTAATGTGTTCTTCGAACGATTTGGATACAACAATTATGTCATCCAAATATGCCCATGCAAATTTTCTGTAAACGTCACCCAAAACTTTTTCCATCAATTCTTGGAAGGTAGTTGGTGCGTTTACTAATCCGAAAGGCATGACTAAAAACATTAGTCTTCCCATTGGGCTCCAGAAGGCAGTTTTTTCTCTGTCTTCAGGTCGCAATTCTATCTGCCAATATCCCTTGGTCAGATCTATAGTACTGACCCACTCGAATTCTCCGATTTCTCGTAGAATTTCCTCAATTGTTGGCATTTGAGGTGGGTTGTACTTAGTATGTGTATTGATGGGGCGAAAATCAATGCACAAGCGTGGGTCGTTTCCTGGTCGCATGACTAGGACTGGCCGCATTCCGTAATCGCCTTCAGCTTTGACGACTACGCCTTTGTCAATCATGTCTTGACAAAGTTGTCTGATTATTTCCCTTTTTTGAGGGTTTATGCTCTTAAAGGGGACACGGATGGGTTTCTCCGTGTCAAGCTCAATTTTGTGCTTAACCAGGTGTGTTTTACCTGGATCTTTAGAAATAATCCTTTTATGTTTGGATAACATCTTTTCTAATAATTTGGATTGCTCCAAATTTAAGTTAGCTTCTTCGACTAACTTTTGGATGAAATTCTCTTCATCAATTTTGCCTTGAGTTACACTTGCAGCGTAAGCTTTTGCAAAGGTCACAAATGAGGAATCGGGTTCCTCCACTTTCTCCAAATAACGTTCCAGCAACGCTTGTGGAATGTAGGGTAAATCTGCATCCACAGGTTGCGTGAAATTCCAAGACATCGTCTGTGGATTAGGTTGGATTTTTAATTTATTCATAAAATCACAACCCAATAGTACCATTGGATACTTATTTGGTATTACGATGAACGGATGACGTAACGTGCCATGTGTCCATCGAAATGAAAGATGGATGGTTCCATCTGGAGTGACTTCTTCACTTGCCGTCGTAACTCTGACACCAGGTCCGATAGGTCGTAGATATTTTTCTAGACCTAATTGATTAATAACTGAGGTGGCTAGGAAGCTTTTATTTGCTCCTGAGTCCAACATTCCAGTTATTACACCTTTTAACGTTTCTAACTTTAACGTCGGAAGGTCTTGGCTGTTTGGTATTCCAGCCAGTTTGCACTCAAACTTGCGCAATTTATGATGAATTGTAATTGGAGGCTCCAAAGGTAATTCATCTAATAACTCATTGGTATCAAGAGTTGTAGCTGCAAATAACTTAATGCACTCCTCAATTCCAGGTGTCTCTGGAACTGAGCTTGGTCTATCATCTTTAATTTCGACTTTATCTTGAATATTGGAAGTGTCTTCTTCAGTCGGAGTTTTGCCGACAATCTCCTTTTTTAACTCAAGAGATTCTTTTTCTTTTAGTTCTGTTTGACGAATTAATTCATCAATAACTCCTCCAACATCTTCCATTATCTTCAGATTTTCATTCTCTGATTCCGATTTCGGAGGTGACGCAGCGTCCACTAGACCTGATGGATCTGCGTCTACAAGTTTTTTCGAAACATGTCAGTTATGATCTTGACTGCTTTTTCAAACTCAGCTGTTGACACTGGTTTGTCCTTTTTAGAGGATGGGCAGTCTTTTTGCCAATGCCCTAATTTTTTGCATAAATTGCATGGATCAGTGGCAGGCGATTTCTTTTTCGTTGCTGCTGGTGAGGCAGAACGAGAACGAGCGTCAGACCGGCGCTCTGGCGACACCGCAGGTGACTTTGAATTCCTTTCGGTATTCACCTTTGATGCGTCAAATGAAACATTTTTTGATTTCATTTTTGGCTTCCATTTGCCTGCAACGGGGTTATTTTTCGCTAACAACGCCGCTGCTTTGGCCAATAAAGCCAACGTCTCATCTCCTGCTTCCTCCTCCTCTTCAGCTTCTTCAGCTTCAGACGACGGAGTTTCAGCTCCAGTTATATTTGCGTGTAACTTAGGAACTGAATGAGGATTTTTGACGTCCTTTTTGGAAGATTCTTTTTTCGAACTCTTCCCTTCCACCTCGTCTAGAAAGTCTTCGTAACTAGGTGGCTGCAACAATTTCAAACCATTAAAGGTTTCATTGTTTTGCTCAGCGAGTCTTTTCTCTCGCTTTAAGTACGCTGACCTTTCGGCCTCTGTAAGGTAGGCTTTGTACTTTTCGTCAATGCGCAATTGATTGACCTCCATGAACTCATTTAACTCGGAGAATTTCCCCGGGTCGGGAGCGTCCGACATCATCAGAATATTTTTACTATATTCTGTGAGACCAGCTCTAAACTGATCATCAGCTGTTGCATCAGTAACAGCGTGTGGCATTCTGCCAAGCAGATTCTCTGCTCTTAGCATGTACGAATGTAAGCTTTCGCCTTTTCGTTGCTTAAGACATCTCCAGAGCGTCTTGATGTCTTCGCTCGATTCACCAAATTTAAACATAAATTGTTTAACGAAGTCATCCCACTTCGTGAAGTCTTTCCTGCGAAACCACTCCTTGACACCGCCAACTAGTATTCTTGGTACTAGATGGGCCAATGCACCTTCACAGCTAAAACTGTGAACCTTGCCTAGTTCGAATATTTCCAGCAAGAGGTTTGACCCTGCTTGCCAACTTCCATTATAGGCATGTGGGATAACTCGATCCCATCTAATGAACTTTTCATCGGTTGTTTGATGAGTCCATTTATCAGAAGTAAATTCACTTATTTTTTGCAAAATAATTTTATCCCTTCTGCTTTTTCGCTGTTGTTGAGCATTTTGCCTCAACAACTGGTCAATCTCATCTTTCGTGTAGAAATCGGGTCTTTGAGTTCTACTACGTGTTCTGTGACGAGATCGCCCTCTCACACTGGGACGTGAGGAATCTGTATCTGACGCAGATTCATGATTCGGATTTGGCGGCGGATCAGGGTCCGGAGGATCGTCGCCATCTGGCGGACGACGGTCTCCATTTGGTGGTCCCCTTCCATTTCGATTGCCATTCGAATTGTGGTCACGTGAGTGGCCACCTCCATGTCCGTCTGAACTGTCTCCACCTGGTGGGTCACCACCTGGTGGATTTCCACGGTATCTCGGTCCATCACGGATGTCGTTATGACAATCTCGTTTTGGTGAACCTTCTCGCGGATTATCGTGTGACCGTCCACGATCGTGTGGTTTCTCACGTTCTTTATTCTTTCTCTCTAGCAATCCGATTAATCGGTCACTATTGCTAAAGAATCGATCCGAATCTTGTGGAACTTTTGGGGAATGATATTCGGTCGGGTCTGGTTGTCGCTTTCGCTTTTTGCGACTGTGATGACTATTACGGCTTCCACGACTACTGCGTGAGTCATCACTGTCAGTCCAGCTTGATTGTCGACTGACTTTTGGTTTAGCTGATGTTAAATCAATCAACTCAGGTGATTTGGAAGCACCTTTTTGCAAAACTGGGGCTGGCTTTGCAAAATTATCTTCGCCGCAAACGTCTTGCACTTTTTGCACGACTACTGCAAAGTTTTCTTGTACCGTCAATAGATCTGCGCGAAGAATTTCGTTTTCACGAGCTTGCGCAGCTAAGTCGGCACGTAATAACTGCTCTGCAGTACTTTGACTTTTGGCGGCTTGACCAGCATCAATTACTGACTGCTGTCGAGCGAGAAATACTTCGTTTTCTCGTTGTGCTAATCTCTTAGCTCTTGCTGCTTGTTCTGCAGCATAATTCTCGTAATTTCGAGAAGTGGAGGGAATTTCTTCCCTCGCTCGAACTGGGGCGGTTAGTTCGGCAGTCATTAAATTTGTGTTGGCTTCTCGCAAATTTGCGTTGGCCAATCTCAAATTTTCATTAGCAATCTCTAAATCTTTTTGTGCTTGATTTAGTTGCTCGAGCCTTTGTTGTTGCTCTTCGTCAGTAATTAGCCAGGAAGCTTTTTCCTGCTCTAATTGTAACAACTTAACATGATCATTCGCACGTTGTTGTTTTAGTTCGGCATTTTGCTGATGCATTTCTGCATGCATTCGCTCGAACTCTGCTTGCAAGCTTGTTCTGACGATTTCAACGTCTTTTTGGCTTTGTTTGCGAACCATAGCTTTGTGGATTTGTTCCACAGTCATTTCGCTAGTGACTTTTACTCCCTCGAGCCTAGCTTGCTCACGGAGTGCGTCCATCATGGTGACACGCACGGGAGAATGAGAAACTTCCATATTGGAATTCTCAGAATCTTGATGTGCTGCACCTTGAACTGGTGATGAATTCAGCGAGTGCTCCGCACTTGATGATTGAATTCGTAAATTCAAATCATCGTTTTGCGACTTGGAACGGCCACTTCCAGTTGGATTGTTTAAGTCCAACTGGCCGCTTGGCGGGGATGGCTGTTGTCGCTCCAACGCTTGCGTGAATTCATTCACGATTAACTGTGCCGAGTTACAGTTAGCTGTTTGATCCATGGCTTCAAACAATTCTTGTGACTCAGTCACTTCTTGATCCACGACTGGTAGATCGATCGCCACTCGTCTCTTCGCCGGCCTTCCTCTCGGTCTCTTCTCTGAAGGAGTCGCCATTTTTCAATGAGGATTTAGAAAGGATAGAGAAGAAAGATAAGCAAGATAAAAATGGCGGGTAAATTTTAACTAACAAAGTTATACAATGACTATCCCGGACGGGCCCCCACGTGCTGCGATCCGGGTTTTTATCTACTTAATTTCTAATAAATTAAGCAGAAACCGCAGGTGAATGCTTAACAAGACTTATATCGCGGCCGAAACTTGTCTAGGGTTAAGTTTATGGAAATAAAGGCACAATTTAATATGGTAATAAAAATCACACAAATATTTATTCTTTAAATTACAATATATATTAAAAATGATTATGAATATCACAGAATGCGACAAGTCGCAAGAATAAATGAGCGGGAACAATGGAAGGGCTTGCAACGACTGTTGCAAGCTACAAAGCGCTAAAATGGCGCTTAAACAACACACAGTTGTTAGGCGAAGGCGAATTGTCTTCGTTCTCTGAACTCACGAACGATGGTCGAAGACGATGGTTCTCGTGGGCTCCTTCTACGGCTCGTGCGACGGCTCGGCGGCGGTGGTTGACGGCTGTAGGCGTCTGGTCCAGGTACGATGGCGATGGTTGCCGTTCGCGCGGCAACGATGGCGATGGTTCACTTGGATCAGGAAACTTCTACTTCTCGATAGCTGGAATTAGCGACGGCTAATTCAAGCTGAATTGCTGGCTTTGTGCGTTTGATACACAAAGATAGCAGGCGAAACTGAGTTACAACGGTCCTCTATCAATACGTATTGTCGGAGCAAATATCGCAGTGATGTTGAGGTTGTTGTTGTATTTTTCAGAGTCCCGATTTGAGCCAAGACGCGAGCCCAGCACGCTTCAGTATTGCGCAGAAAACCTGCGCACTTAGCTCAAATGGGTGCAACTAGTGGTTATTACACCATATTGCACCATAACGGCTAATAACCGTTTTCACCCCGGACAACCTGGGGTGATATGTGCCTAGAGAGGATTTCTCCCCTCGGTCACATGATCTGACTTGGCGTGTGCCACAGTCAAATTAATTAGAAGACAATTAATTTTATCTTCTAAGTTGGTGAAATATTTTGAGATCACCACAAATTAAAGAAAAAAGATGGATTAAATATATTAAGTTGATTTTATTTCGACATCGTTTACTATAAAAATTGGGTCATTGCAAAATACCATCTTCTGTGTTCCCAAGGTCGTCATCACAATGCCCTTCCCTCGACCCCCTCCATTGGTTGTTCAATTGGTGGAACGAAGCCACGACTCACCTCGCGCTTTTGCAGTTGACAAAAATCATTTGGTCTTTTTGCAACAATTGAGGTAAGGTATAACGTTACTGAAGTTTGTATTTTTAAAAATTACTTTTTAAGGTTTTTTTTTATTATAGTTTGCTAGATCTATCAGTTCCACAAGCCTGTCCAAGGATCCGCGGTGTCCTTTAACAATTCATACGGAAGAACAAGCGTTGAAGCGCCATCTTTGTCCCTATTTCTACGCTCAGAAAAGGTATTAAAAAAATATTTTGCAACTCATTCTGGAGAAAAGCCTTTGAAGTGATATTTAAAGAAAAAGTCAAGCGTAGAATCATTTTCATGAATTAGATTTATTTTTGCGTGGGATAAAAAAATGATCGGGTTGGGGGTAAAGTGAGTTTTATTTTGCCTTCTTCTAATCTGTGACCTGGCGGAACCCGTGTCCTTTAATGGTTGCCAAAATGTTTGCCCGATACGAATTTTGATGTTTTCGGTACTAAAAAAGAATTTATAGATTCTGAAACCGGGCTCATTCGTTTGGAAATTGCATTCTACACACGCCTATGTATTTCTTTTTTCGATTCAGTAAAAAAGAAAATACTTTTCTTTACGATCGTAGTCGGCGAGAGCATGGTAAATGTGGTGGACAATTTGGAAAAAACCATGAAAAAACTACAAATTTGAAAATTGACGGATTAAAATGGTTTTATAATGTTTCAAGTGTACAATTTGCCGCTCTTTCAAAGAGTGCCAATTATTTTTTGATCTGAATTAAAAAACGATGTTATTTGCCAAATTTTTAGTCTGGATTCCAATTTCGCAGGGATACAGCATAAAAGCCTTTTTCCAAAAAAAAACGGTTTTTTTTTTTATTTTACTATTTTTGTTACTGTTGTTAGGAAAATGGCAGGAAATTACATTTTTTCACGTGACTATTTTCACAGCAATATTATTTATACCTAATACCTAAAAATTGAATTGAAAATGAATTTTTGGTCAATCAATTTTGTAAATTTGTTTTCTTTTTAATAGTTTGCTTAATCTATCAGTTCCACAAGTTCATCCAAGGATCCCAAGTAGTACTACTTAACTATAAAAATCATTTAACTGCCATTTTTGTCCTTATTTCTGCATTCAGAAAACATTTTTTAAAAAAAATTTAGCAACTCACACTAGAGATAAACATAAGCCAAAGATAAAAACGGAAATTTCCGGGTTTATGTGGCTTTAGTTTAAAACTTTAAACGGTTGGCATTTTATTTAATGGCAAGCGATTGTGTTTCTTAAGTCAAATGTCAGTGTTGGAGTCATCAATAATTCATTCACTTCTCCATACTGTACATGTATTGTGTCATTCGAGGTGGCAAGTCGTTTCATGGCCTGTACAGTCGTCCATTTTCTCCAGAGCTTTTCAATCGTTCCTCATCACGAGACGTGCAATCTCTAAATCTTTGATATCGTGTGGCGACATAGTCGGGCCGCGCTATCCATACTCACGTTATTGGTTGGCGCGACATAGCGATACACGCAACATTATTACATTAACAACA
Organism: Strigamia acuminata; assembly: GCA_949358305.1. Classification (NCBI taxonomy): domain Eukaryota; kingdom Metazoa; phylum Arthropoda; class Chilopoda; order Geophilomorpha; family Linotaeniidae; genus Strigamia; species Strigamia acuminata. The sequence continues at coordinate 9,477,711 of OX442319.1, read as the reverse complement.
ATCCAACAACTTGAAGAAAATAACAATTTATTAGTCTTATAAAATACTGAACACAGCATAAAAATAATTAAACAACTTAAATATTTTCTTTTATGAGAAATGGGGATAGCTGAAGCCTCTGGGATATCCGCCTGGATACCTATCTACCTCACAGAGAAGAAATCATTTTTATAAATGTTTAGAAAACATACCCGGGAGTTGGATGCAGGAGGGAGTTTGTTTTTGCTTGGTATTACTAGGGATATGGGGGAAAAGTGCATTTTTTTCACTTGACTACTTGATGCCTTGATGGTAAAATGAACCAATAATATTTGAATTCTTTTAATTTCAGAATGTTTATTTCCGATGTGATTGAGTGATATCCTATCTGCCAGTTTACGAAGCAAACGTTTTATACACGGAGCTTGGAGTCTCGTTAATAGTCAAAATGAAGAGGAAACAAGAGCGTTACAGTTGCAATCTGTGTGATTGTTCGTGTCGAGATTATTATTCTTTGAAGCATCACATGCTTATACATACTGGTGAAAAACCCTTCAAATGCCAAGTGTGTTCACTTTCTTTTAGGCTTAAACATCAATTAGTTGTTCATATGCGAACTCATACAGGTGAAAAGCAATTCAAGTGCCATCTATGTGCTTATTCCTGTATTACAAGTGGGAGTTTAAAAACCCATATTGCAACTCATACTAGTGAAAAACCCTTCAAATGCCAAGTGTGTTCGTTTTTTTTTAGGCTTAAACAACAATTAGTTGTCCATATGCGGACTCACACAGGGGAAAGACCATACAAGTGCCATCTTTGTGCTTATTCCTGTATTACAAGTGGGAGTTTAAAAAGCCATATTGCAACTCATACGGGTGAAAAACCATTCAAGTGTCGTTTATGTGATTATTCCAGTATTACAAGTGGGAGTTTAAAAAAACATTTTGCAACTCATACGGGTGAAAAACCATTCAAGTGTCATTTATGTGATTTTTCCAGTATTACAAGAGCGGATTTAAGAAAACATATTGCAACTCACACGGGTGAAAAACCACTCAAGTGCCATCTTTGTGCTTATTCCTGTATTCAAAGTGCACATTTAAAACGTCATGTTGCAACTCATACAGGTGAAAAACCATTCAAGTGCCATCTATGTACTTATTCCTGTATTAGAAGTTGGACTTTAAAAAACCATATTGCAACTCATACAGGTGAAAAACGATTCAAGTGTCATCTATGTGTTTATTCCTGTATTGAAAGTGGACAATTGAGATGTCATATTGCAACTCATACGGGTGAAAAACCATTCAAGTGTCATTTATGTGATTTTTCCAGTATTACAAGTGGGAATTTAAAAAACCATATTGCAACTCACACGGGTGAAAAACGATTCAAGTGTCATTTATGTGATTATTCCTCCTTTAGAAGTGAACATTTAAAATGTCATATTGTAACTCATACAGGTGAAAAACCATTCAAGTGTCATTTATGTGATTATTCCTGTAATCAAAGTAGAAATTTAAAAACCCATATTGCAACCCATACAGGTGAAAAACCATTCAAGTGTCATTTGTGTGATTATTCCAGTATTACAAGTGGGAATTTAAAAAATCATATTGCAACTCATACAGGTGAAAACCCATTCAAGTGTCATTTATGTCACTATTCCAGTATCATAAAGGCAAATTTAAAAAGACATATTGCAACTCATACTACTGATAATCGATTCAAGTGCCATCTTTGTGCTTATTGTTGTAGGCAAAACAATGCTTTGAAAAAACATTTACTCAAGCACACTGGTTAATAACTACAACACATGTGTCACTTCTAAACATGTTATTTTTTTCACATTTTCAGTTTTTAAGTTGTTGCCTAAAATAATTTTTTTCTACTGGAGTATTAAGAAAACTGAAATTTTAATTGATTTATTACTTTTTTTATAAACGAAAAAACTTCTCTGATATTTGACCTTTAACTTGTGAAAATTGTAGTTACCGAACTCACAAGTCGAAATCGACAAAATTCCATTTTTTTTAACTTGAAACATTCAGTGTACTAGAATTTGTTTCATTTTATTTCTCCCTCATTTTTATATTGTCTTCTTGTTCACTCGTTTAATTCTTGTATTTATTCTGCTTTTCAAGTTTGCATTCAAAAGTTGTATTTTTTCCTTTTAATTCAAAAATTTTACTTGAAAATTTGTTTGAATCTATTTTTGAAAATAGAAAATTAGAAAATAGATATTTAGAAAAAGAAAATGTGTAGATTTGTAAATTTTTCTCGCTTAATTTCCAATTTTTGAAAATCAAACAAAACATCATTTTTCTGCCATTTTAAAATTGGTTTTTGCCATTATTTAATTAGATATTGCCGTATTTTATTTTAAATTAGATTTAGCCATTTTTATTCATTTTCAATTACATTTTGTTATTTTTATTTATTTTAAATGCAATTTTGCCATTTTTAGATAAGATTTTGTCAATGTTAATTAAAATTTTCTCTGTTGTATGATTTTATTTTTTTCTCATTTCATTTCCAATTTTAATAAACGATTAGCACATAATTAAAAACTGATTTTAAACCCGTTTATGGTTAACAAGTAGCTACGTAGTATGCTGGAAATAAGCATTTCAGTAAAGTGGATCGAAAAACCTAGTGGCGGAACTTGCAGATAAGCACATCCGTTATGCATCTAAAATCAAGCAATTAAGAATTGATGACATCATTAAGTAGCTTGTAGTACAAACTACAAATGCATGGAATTAAGCAGTTTACGTCTTATATGTTTACCATATCATTATTTAAAAACTAAAATCATGCGGAGAGATTTTGTTCAGAGATAAAATAAGAGAAAGAATTGTAAATAAAAATGGAGATTAAAATCTCGATAATTAGAAGCCATAAAAAAATAATATGAATAAACAATATAAATCATAATTTGGACATTTCATGTTTCACCAAAATCTGCCAACAGAGTTGCCCGCCTCTTCTCACAAGTCAGCATTAAGTTTTCGAATGCGGCTCTGCCTGAATTTTCCGCTCTTTCGATCTCCCACGACAAATTCTCGATCACTGTTTCAAGCTCCGATTGCTGGTATTCAAACAACACTTTCCTAGGTCCAGCCTCCAAGAAATAAGCGTACGCGTAAGTATACTTCAACGTATATCGACACTTCGCCAGCAATTCAGCAGCGTCGAACAAATACTGCCAATCGATCCACGTTCCTTCGTTACTCATCACTTACCCTATTTACATGGTCACAGTTTTCCAGATAAGTGAATATTCGGATTTTATTTATCTGGATAACCGTTTGCGTTTACATGACGTTAGTTTTCTGGTAAACGTGACGTCTTACGAGAATTACCCATACTGCCCTTTGATTATCTGGAACAACAAAATGGCTGTTGATCCATTTCAGCCAAGCAAATGAAATGGTGGTTAGGAAAGAGGTTTTTGCTCGAATCTTTGCAATAGTGCCTAATATGCAAATTCTGATCCCAAAAATGGTGGTTTTAGCTGATTTCACATTGATTTCGGCACCAAATGTCGTTGGCACGTAGGCCTAACGTATTTTTACTATAACGATCCGACAATATCTCGATCCAAGTTTTTGAATTTTCGCATGCACGGGTGTTTACATGCAGTTTTCAATGCGCAAAACGCCCAAAATCTAGCTCGTACAACTGGAATTTAGTTTTCCAGATAAGTCTGTCTTTTCTAGAAAACTGATTTGTTTACATGATCAGTTTTCCAGAAAAGTAAAATTCGCATTTTTACTTATCCAGATAACTGGATACATGTAAACATGGTAATTTTCTCCTCAGTCCTAACTCTGATTCCCTCGAACGTTTCTACTTCCAAAGCGAAACTCTGCTCGTGGTTCTTCCATCTATCGAAATAAAACTCGAACTTCTTCGACGCCGCTCTCACTTGTCGCTGAGATTTGACCACCACATCCGGGTTCTCGATGTACGTGCTGCATTGGTAATAAGCCGTTCCGTGCGTCTTCCAATCGCCTAGACACAACCAGCAGAAATTAAATCTGCATTGGTTGCAGTACATGTGATTGCACCCGCCGTTCTTCTCGATCGTGTGGAAGCAGTTCGGACAATCCTTCGTGTTTGCCAGCAAGTAACTGGCAAGTTCCGAATCTTCGTCTAATTTCGCCATCCACTTCCTGATCGTCACGCAGTCCGTCGGTGCGTGATAGTCGGAAGCGCACTTGAAGCAGAAAATGCTTTTACATTCGCTGCACGTGACGCGCTTGCTTTTCGGCTGTTTCGCGCGAATAACGACGCTGCAGTTCGGCCCGGGACAAAAGCGCAGTTCGGGGTGCGAGCGGACACAATCGCGCAACGCGAATTTGTTGTATTTGTCGCTGAGATCCGATTTGGATAAAACGTCCAGGGCGAAATCTTCGGGCACGATGATCTTGCAATCCGTCTCCATGCACTCCATTTCAGTGGAAACGCCTTGGCTGAGTTTCATTTCGAAGTGGGTGAGCCAGCAGGAGATGCAGAACAAATGTCCGCATTCCAAACGTCGAAATTCGTCGCCCGATTCGAAGCAAACTTGACATTCGTCCGTAGTCAAATAGAGTTTGGTAGATGAAGGCTTGATTCGGGAGTCTATTAATAATAATTGGACGTCTTTGATGTCGTCGTTGACGGACCATTTGTGATTGCGGAGTAGAATCTTGGCGATGGGCGGTGCGACGCGTAAATTGGTGGCTAACGCTTCGGCAGTCTCGGTTAACATTTTTTGCACTTCGTGGGGTTTTAAACATTCGAAATCGAAATGCTCGAAGTCCACAATGTCAAGATCGTCGAGATCGTTCGAACTCGTGTTATAATAATCATCATCATTCATATCGTAGTCATCGTCGCATTCAAAGCTAGATTCATCGGATGAAGACATTGAATTGCGTGTATGGTTGATTGGTTTGAGGATCAAGCAAAAGAGTTGAATGATGTTTATTAAAATCGTTGGCGGTTTTATACTACTTCAAACGTCGGTATACTTCAAACGTCGGTACGACGTTGTGAAACGACGCAATTTAGTTATACGAGGTTAGGACGTCACACAACTGAATTCACTGGTACAAGCAATGAATGCACCAATGCGAAAAAAAACACGAAAACATGAAATAATCTCGAAAAAACATGAACACATGAAATAATCTCGAAAAAACATGAAAACATGAAATAATCTCGAAAAAAGCATGAAAACATGAAATAATCTCGAAAAAAGCATGAAAACATGAAATAATCTCGAAAAAAGCATGAAAACATGAAATAATCTCGAAAAAAGCATGAAAACAAATGAAAAAAGATAAAAACAAATGAAATAAACGTCTAATTAGATGAAATAAACGTAAAACAAAATGGTCTATATTTCTTGCTTAATTTTCAATTTTAAAACATCTTGTATTCTTTTTTATGATTTAGATTTTGATATTATTGTTAATAGTAATTAAATATTCGCACCAAAATAAAAGAAAAAAGATGAATTAAATTTAACAAGTTGATTTTATTTTATTTGCTATCTCTTCATCGTTTACTACAAACAAAATACCATCTTCTGTATTCCCAAGGTCGTCATCACAATGCCCTTCTCCCGACCCCCTCCATTGGTTGTGTTCCATTAGGGGGACCAAGGTAAGTAGAATATAGAGGGGGACGACGCCACGACTCACCTCGCGCTTTTGCAGTTGAGAAAAATCATTTGGTCTTTTTGCAAGAATTGAGGTAAGGTATAACGTTACTGAACTTTGTATTTTTAAAAATCACTTTTTAAGGTTTTTTTTATTATAGTTTGCTGGATTTATCAGTTCCACAAGCCTGTCCAAGGATCCGCGGTGTCTTTTAACAATTCATACGGAAGAACAAGCATTGAAGCGCCATATTTGTCCTTATTTCTACGCTCAGAAAAGGTATTAAAAAAATATTTTGCAACTCATTCTGGAGAAAAGCCTTTGAAGTGATATTTATAGAATAAGTCAAGCGTAGAATAATTTTCATGAATTAGATTTATTTTTGCGTGGGATAAAAAAATGATCGGGTTGGGGGTAAAGGGAGTTTTATTTTGCCTGGCCGAACCCATGTCCTTTAATGGATGCCAAAATGTTTGCCCGACCCGAATTTTGATGTTTTCGGTACTAAAAAAGAATTTATAAATTCTGAAACCAAGCTCATTCGATTGGAAATTGAATTCTACGCACGCCTGTGTATTTCTTTTTTCGATTCGGTAAAAAAAAATACTTTTCTTTACGATCGTAGTCGGCGAGCGCATGGTAAACGTGGTGGACAATTTGAAAAACCCACGAAAAAACTACAAATTTGAAAATTGACGGATTAAAATGGTTTTGTAATGTTTCCAGTGTACAATTTGCCGCTCTTTCAAAGAGGGCCAATTATTTTTTGATCTGAATTAAAAAACGATGTTATTTGCCAAATTTTTAGTCTGGATTCCAATTTCGCAGGGATACAGCATAAAAGCCTTTTTCCAAAAAAACGGGTTTTTTTTATTGACTATTTTTGTTACTGTTGTTAGGAAAATGGCAAGAAATTACATTTTTTCACGTGACTATTTTCACAGCAATATTATTTACACCTAATACCTAAAAATTGAATTGAAAATGAATTTTTGGTCAATGAATTTTGTAAATTTGTTTTCTTTTTAATAGTTTGCTTAATCTATCAGTTCCACAAGTTCATCCAAGGATCCCAAGTAGTACCACTTAACTATAAAAATCATTTAACTGCCATTTTTGTCCTTATTTCTGCATTCAGAAAACATTTTTTAAAAAAAATTTAGCAACTCACACTAGAGATAAACATAAGCCAAAGATAAAAACGGAAATTTCCGAGTTTATGTGGCTTTAGTTTAAAACTTTAAACGGTTGGCATTTTATTTAATGGCAAGCGATTGTGTTTCTTATGAAGTCAAATGTCAGTGTTGGAGTCATCAATAATTCATTCACTTTTCCATACTGTACATGTATTGTGTCATTCGAGGTGGCAAGTCGTTTCATGGCCTGTTGTCCATTTTCTCCAGAGCTTTTCAATTGTTCCTCATCACGAGACGTGCAAGCTCTAAATCTTTGATATCGTGTGGCGATATAGCGATACACGCAACATTATTACATTAACAACAATCCAACAACTTGAGGAAAATAACAATTTATTAGTCTTATAAAATACTGAACACAGCATAAGAATAATTAAACAACTTAAAGGTCAAGTGCACTGAGTGGGTTTTATTTTTTTTCTGATATAGCCTAATAAAAAAATATTTTTCATGTTAAAAAAAAATAAAATTTGGGCCTTTATTGTTTAATAACAATCGCAATATCGGGTGTTGACAAGGCAAAGAATCATGAGAGTATGACGTTGTCAGTTCTCTAGTTCAGTTGACCTGGAACTTGTTCTGAGCTTAGGTTGGATTCATAATAGCTGACCTTGACTGGGGGAGTGAAAACTGTCCTCTGCGCATGCGCAATCTGATGCGCGTGCGCAACAACACCACCACCAGCCACCACAGAACTGATGACGTATAGGTCATCCAGCCAACAACCATCATGCAAAAAGTCAAGTTTTTCAATTGTTATTTAACAGTGATAAAGGCCCAAATTTTATTTTTTTTTAACATGAAAAATATTTTTTTATTAGGCTATATCAGAAAAAAAATTAAACCCACTCAGTGCACTTGACCTTTAAATATTTTCTAGTATGAGAAATGGGGACAGCTAAAGCCTCTGGGATATCCGCCTGGATACCTGCCTACCTCACAGGGAAGAAATCATTCTTATAAATGTTTAGAAAACATCATAAGTGACCCGGGAGTTGGATGCAGGAGGGAGTTTGTTTTTGCTTGGTATTGTTAGGGGTATAGGGGAAAAGTGCATTTTTTCACTTGACTACTTGATGGTAAAATGAACCATTAATATTTGAATTCTTTTAATTTCAGAATGTTTATTTCCGATGTGATTGAGTGATATCCTATCTGCCAGTTTACGAAGCAAACGTTTTATACACGGAGCTTGGAGTCTCGTTAATAGTCAAAATGAAGAGGAAACAAGCTCGTTACAGTTGCAATCTGTGTGATTATTCGTGCTCAGTGTATTCACGTTTGGAGAATCACATGCTTATACATACTGGTGAAAAACCCTTCAAATGCCAAGTGTGTTCGATTTTTTTTAGGCTTAAACATCATTTAGTTGTCCATATGCGAACTCACACGGGGGAAAAACCATACAAGTGCCATTTGTGTAATTATTCTTGTATTCAAAGTGGACATTTAAGATGTCATATTGCAACTCATACAGGTGAAAAACCATTCAAGTGTCATTTATGTGATTATTCCTGTAGTGAAAGTAGAAATTTAAAAACCCATATTGCAACTCACACAGGTGAAAAACCATTCAAGTGTCATTTGTGTGATTATTCCAGTATTACAAATGGGAATTTAAAAAATCATATTGCAACTCATACAGGTGTAAAACCATTCAAGTGTCATTTATGTGATTTTTCCAGTATTAGACGTGCGGATTTAAGAAAACATGTTGCAACTCATACGGGTGAAAAACCACTCAAGTGCCATCTTTGTGCTTATTCCTGTATTCAAAGTGGAACTTTAAAACGTCATATTGCAACTCATACAGGTGAAAACCCATTCAACTGCCATCTTTGTGCTTATTCCTGTATTCAAAGTGGACAATTAAGATGTCACATTGCAACTCATACAGGTGAAAAACCACTCAAGTGCCATCTTTGTGCTTATTCCTGCATTGATAGAGGAAGTTTAAAAAGACATATTTCAACACATACAGGTGAAAAACTATTCAAATGCAATTTATGTGCTTATGCTTGTAGGCAAAACAATGCTTTGAAAAAACATTTACTCAAGCACACTGGTTAATAACTACAAAACATGTGACACTTCTAAACATGTTATTTCTTTTCACATTTTCAGTTTTTAAGTTGTTGCCTAAAATAATTTTTTTCTACTGGATTATTAAGAAAACGGAAATTTTAATTGATTTATTACTTTTTTTATAAACGAAAAAATTTCTCTGATATTTGACCTTTAACTTGTGAAAATTGTAGTTACCCAACTCACGAGTCGAAATCGACAAATTCCATTGTTTTTAACTTGAAACATTCAGTGCACTAGAATTTGTTTCATTTTATCTTTCCCTCATTTTTATATTGTCTTCTTGTTTACTCGTTTAAGTCCTGTATTTATTCTGCTTTTCAAGTTTGCATTCAAAAGTTGTATTTTTTTCTTTTAATTCAAAAATTTTACTCGAAAATTTGTTTGAATCTATTTTTGCCTCAAAACAAAATCCGATTGACATGCATATTTCTTTTTCTCAATTTTAAAACATGTGATTGTATATTTTTCTAACTGCATTTGAAAATTTATTGAACAGGTGCGATTTTTGTGTTTAAGTAAGCACAGAAATTAAAAGATTTTTTAACATTCTTTTCCATTTAAAATATTTAAATTGAAAACGGTTGATTTCTGCTTTTATTAGGACAATCCAATTTTTATCCTTTTGAAAATAGAAAATTAGAAAATAGATATTTAAAAAAAGAAAATGTGTAGATTTGTAAATTTTTCTCGCTTTATTTCCAATGTTTGAAAATTAAACAAAACATCATCTTTCTGCCATTTTAAAATTGGTTTTTGCCATTTTTTAATCAGATATTGCCGTATTTTATTTTATATTAGATTTTGCCATTTTTATTCATTTTCAATTAAATTTTGTTATTTGATTTCGTTATTTTTCTTCATTTTCAATTAAATTTTGTCAATTTTCTTCATTTTAAATGCAATTTTGCCATTTTTAGATAAGATTTTGTCAATGTTAATTAAAATTTTCTCTGTTGTATGATTTTATGTTTTTCTCATTTCATTTCCAATTTTAATAAACGATTAGCACATAATTAAAAACTAATTTTAAACCCGTTTATGGTTAACAAGCAGCTACATAATATGCTGGAAATAACATTTCAGTAAAGTGGATTGAAAAACCTAGTGGCACATCCGTTATGCATCTAAAATCAAGCAATAAACAATTGGTGACATCATTAAGTAGCTTGTACAAACTACAAATGCATGGAATCAAGCAGTTTACGTCTGATATGTTTATATCATTATTTGAAAACGAAAATCATGCGTGAAACATTTTGTTCAGAGATAAGAAAGAATTTTAAATAAAAATGGAAATTTGAAAATCTCGATAATTTGAAGCCGTAAAAAAATAATATGAATACCGGTAAACAATATAAATCAAGATTTGGACATTTCATACGGATAAAACTCAAACTAATATTGATGGGTATTTTATTGCAGTCGCGCCATGAATTAAGCATTAGAAAATCATTAGAGATAAAGCAAAAAGAATTTTAAATAAAAATTGAGATTAAAATCTCGATAATTTGAATAAACAATGTAATTAATTATGATTTTGACATTTCATGTTTCACCAAAATCTGCCAACAGAGTTGCCCGCCTCTTCTCACAAGTCAGCATTAAGTTTTCGAATGCGGCTCTGCCTGAATTTTCCGCTCTTTCGATCTCCCACGACAAATCCTCGATCACTGTTTCAAGCTCCGATTGCTGGTATTCAAACAACACTTTCCTAGGTCCAGCCTCCAAGAAATAAGCGTACGCGTAAGTATACTTCAACGTATACCGACACTTCGCCAGCAATTCAGCAGCGTCGAACAAATACTGCCAATCGATCCACGTTCCTTCGTTATTCATCACTTTCTCCTCAGTCCTAACTTTAATTGCCTCGAACGTTTCTACTTCCAAAGCGAAACTCTGCTCGTGGTTCTTCCATCTATCGAAATAAAACTCGAACTTCTTCGACGCCGCTCTCACTTGTCGCTGCGATTTGACCACCACATCCGGGTTCTCGATGTACGTGCTGCATTGGTAATAAGCCGTTCCGTGCGTCTTCCAATCGCCCAGACACAACCAACAGAAATTAAATCTGCATTGGTTGCAGTACACGTGATTGCACCCGCCGTTCTTCTCGATCGTGTTGAAGCATTTCGGACAATCCTTCGTGTTCGCCAGCAAATAACTCGCAAGTCCCGAATCTTCGTCCAATTTCGCCATCCACTTCCTGATCGTCACGCAGTCCGTCGGCGCGTGATAGTCGGAAGCGCACTTGAAGCAGAAAATGCTTTTACATTCGCTGCACGTGACGCGCTTGCTTTTCGGCTGTTTCGCGCGAATAACGACGCTGCAGTTCGGCCCGGGACAAAAGCGCAGTTCGGGGTGCGAGCGGACACAATCGCACAACACGAATTTGTTGTATTTGTCCGTGAGATCCGATTTGGACAGAACGTCCAGTGCGAAATCTTCGGGCACGATGATCTTGCAATCCGTCTCCATGCACTCCATTTCGGTGGAAACGCCTTGGCTGAGTTTCATTTCGAAGTGGGTGAGCCAGCAAGAGATGCAGAACAAATGTCCGCATTCCAAACGTCGAAAATTCGTCGCCCGATTCGAAACAAACTTGACATTCGTCCGTAGTCGGCGCTTGGAAATCGAGTTTGGTGGATGAAGGCTTGATTCGGGAGTCTATTAGAAGTGTGTGCACGTCTTTGATGTCGTCGTTGACGGACCATTTGTGATTGCGGAGTAGAATTTTGGCGATGGGCGGTGCGACGCGTAAATTGGTGGCTAACGCTTCGGTAGTCTCGGTTAGCATTTTCTGCACTTCGTGGGTCTTTAGACATTCGAAATCGAAATGCTCGAAGTCCACAACGTTTGAACCAACGTCGAGATCGTTCGAACTCGTATTGTAATAATCATCGTCATCTATTTGGTAATCATCGTCGTATTCAAAGCTGGATTCATCGGATGAAGACATTGGATTGATGTGTGTACGGTTGATTGGTTTGAGGATCAAGCAAAAGAATTGAATGATGTTTATTAAAATCGTTGGTGGTGTTATACTACTTCAAACGGTCACGTCGGTACGACGTTGTAAGACGACGTAATTTAGTTACGAGGACGTTACACTAACAAGAGAATCTGTAATACGCGCTGAATTCACTGGTGGAAACAATGCACCAACGCGAAAAAAACATTAAAACATGAAATAAACTCGAAAAAAACATGAAAACAAATGAAATAAATGTGTAATTAGATAAAATAAACGTACAAACAGATGAAATAAACATGAAAACAGATGAAATAAACATGAAAACAGATGAAATAAACGTGAAAACATGAAATAAACATGAAAACAGATGAAATAAACATGAAAACAGATGAAATAAACGTGAAAACATGAAATAAACATGAAAACAGATGAAATAAACATGAAAACAGATGAAATACGCAGAAATCATACGAAATAAACATGAAAACAGATGAAATACGCAGAAATCATACGAAATAAATATGAAAAATTTTAAATACGCATGAATACAAATCTAGCATGAAAACACTGTTTTAATTAATTTTTAATTGTCGGAATTATAGTTTTATCGATTCCTCGTAGTCCACGCAATTTAAAAATATTCCTAACTAACTTTTACATCTGGTTTATTACAAGTTTATTGCATATTTACACGCTCTCTGTAAACAAATCGAGTTACCCAATCGGTTGTGCCATTTAAACCACAACTCCTCTTCATTCTTCAAATTCTCAGTCGTGACCTTAATCCAATGAATATTTTCCTTCATCTAACCCTATTTATAGATACCCCGCTTTCCCCTCTCTTTTACTAACCCTCATCACGTCTCAATTCCAAGAAAACTCTACAAGTAAGTACAAAAATACACCTACAACCTAACAAACAATAAAACACTCGACATTTTCCAACCCTAACCGTGTCAACACCGACTCTAAATAAAAATAAGAAAACAGGAAACGTAGCATAACTCAATCACAGTTCGGCGAAAAGATAACACGGAAACTTCAACAGGAACAAAACACAAGCATTTAATAAATACAATACATTTAAATACACAAAAATACATAATTTCTACAACTTAGTCGTGACATTCACCGCCTCTTTGATATACGACGTCCTGGTCACCGGCAAACTATCACAAACGGTCAACTGCGACTTAGGCCTCGCTTCCACTCTCGAGTCGCACTTGTACCGAATCAATTTGATGCTCGGCACGAGTCCAAAAGTCAAATAAATGCCCACGCCGATCAAAATGGTCACGTAGGTGTTGATCACGGTGAACCATCGTGGTCCACTGTGCACCCAATCCGCTCCCAAACGCGCGTGGATCGCGTAATCGGACACATTGAACACCCAGGCGAGGCCCATGACGAGGAAAAGTTTGAGGTAGAGACGATATCTGTAGAAATGTCGAGAATTACGTGTTATTTGTGTTTGTAAGTGGGTTAATGGTGATTTGTTTTCGCTTTTATTACCTCGCTTTGGCACGGTTTGTGGATCGAATTGCTTCGGCTTGTTTGCTCGTTACGTGAATGGCTTTGGCTGTGAGGATGAAGAAGACGAGGTTGATGACGAGCATGGTTAGTCTGGGCGCTGTGTTGAAGAGGAAGAAACCTTCGAGGTTGTTGATGCTCATGGCGCATCTGATGTCTGGGTCGGTGGCGTTTGGCGGCCGGTAGGATGGTCTGGAAAGGTTTATGGGGGAAATTAGTGCGTGAATCAGTGTTGGAAATTCATTCATTCTTAGATTTTTGGATTACTGGAAAGGATTTCCTACTTCCAGTAAAGAATTAAGGCGTCAGATATCACGCAGAGGATGGTGTCAAGCGATTGTGTGTTAGTTTTGGTGTGCAAATGGCCGAATATTGATTATTTTTTAATATTTTTGAAAATTTGGATTTTTATGGAGATTAAAAAATTGATCTATTTGTGATTGAGCAATGACATTTTGAGACTGAAAAATGGCATTTTGAGACTGAAAAATCCCATTTTGAGACTGAAAAATCCCATTTTGAGACTGCAAAATCCCATTTTGAGACTGAAAAATCGCATTTTGAGACTGAAAAATCGCATTTTGAGACTAAAAAATTCCATTTTGAGACTGAAAAATCCCATTTTGACACTAAAAAATCCCATTTTGAGACTGAAAAATCGCATTTTGAGACTGAAAAATTCCATTTTAAGACTGAAAAGTGCAATTTAGAGACTGAAAAGTGCAATTTAGAGACAGGAAAATGCAATTTAGGTAAAAAATTGCAACTAAATCAAATAAAATTGCAATTTAGACGAACCAAAATGAGTTTAGAAATCAAAAATGCAATTTAGATGGGAGAAGGAAAAAAATCTATTTTTATGCAATTTTAGACGAAAAAAAAAAAAAAACAGATTTTTTACTCGAATGAACTATTTTTAACCTTCCCAAAAAAAAAAAAAAACCAAAAAAAAAAAAAAAAAAAAAAAAAATCGAAAAATCAATTTTTTTGTACTAAAATAAACATTCCCTCCTAATAAACATCACCTTTAATCACCTTGTCCTCACGCGTGGTGTCCTCATGGCCACCAAACACCAACACTGCTCCCCATAGCAATCCAAAACAAAACAAAACAACTCCAACCTTGACACTCATCTCTTCAACTCTCAAACCAAATCCAAAAACCCACCAAAACCAAATATACCTACTTCATATACTGCGGAATCCCTTCGACATTATCAACCACGACGGCCGTCACACCAATACAAAACGGAATCCCCCACGCGTACAAACAATACTTAACAAACCGTCTCCACTTGAACAACTTCCTCCCATTCGACACCCCGCTCTTCATATTCGTTACCGTCCTCCAAATATCGAACGCCATCACATTCAACCAGAAAAACGTGGCCAAAATCGTGAAATGTCGCGTGAATCCGAACAACGTGCACTGCCAATGCGACACCGTCTGCGCAGGCACGTTCAGCAGGTTGCAGACCCCGGTCACGTAATGCACCAAATGACTCACGCACAAACACATCAAATTAAGCCCGGGAACCGTCCCGAGTTCCCCCTTCACCGCATACACGAGAATCGTCGCGAGCAGGCACAAAATGCTGAAAAAAAGCATCCCCAGCGCCACGTAGCCGGTGATGTAGCTCACGGTCTCGTCGTTGGCGAATTGCACGTGACAATCGATGGGACTTTCGCCGAATTCGTCGCCCAATTGACGGATTAGCGCCGCGCGAACGTCGGACGGCAAGTTGAGGATGCAGGCGGTCTTGTTGTTGAGGTAGACCACGTTGTGCTCGCCCGTCGCGTTGACTATTTTGCCCCAGCACGCGTCGTTGGGCGCGACGGAGTTGCGGAACTGCGGCCAGTCGGGGCTGTAGCCGACCGTGGCGATGCACATGAACTCCCGCATGATCAGCGTGTGGTGTTGCGAGTGTGTTCGGATGGCGATTGCATGGCTATTTAGGTCAGATGGAAATAGAAATTAGTAATTAGTGAGATAAGGAAAAGCCGTGCCTTCTTTTAAATGGAAATTCGTAGGTTTTTGTCGGTGCGAGCTGCGAGTGATTTGTTGGTTTGTGTGTTTTACATCCGTTGTGTTTTGCGTCAGGTGATTGCGACGAGGTTCGCCCACGTGTTTTCAAGGCGAGCGGGTTTGGAGTGCGGAAATAAGATAAATAAGTGTTATGTCGAGTGGGGAGTCATGGCCAGCGAGTCGTTGGGGATGAGAGGAAGTGGAATACGGAATTTTGTTCCTGTGTTGGTCGAGATGAGACTGGGATGAGGTCAAATCCCGGGTCAAGTTGTTTTTTGAGTCGTTGATGGCGGGCGTATTTTTTCTGGTTGGGTTTGTTGCGTGACGTCATTGTTTTGTGACCTTGGGAATGGTCAGTTTTTTTTTTAGGTTTTTGTGTGATGGAATGTTTGTGTTAGTGAGTCAGTCTTCCGTTGTTTTGATTGTAAGGTGAAAATGTGTGCGGTGGAGGCATTTAGCGAAGTGGAAATAAATTAAATTGGCGTGTTTTTTTTCCGTAATTATTGTATCGTATTGTGCGCGGGTTTCTGTTTGAAGGCGAGGCGTTGTGATAGAGTCCCGCGCACGGATGACAAAGTATTTCGGCCGATCTTAGAATGGGAAAAGTGGTGGAAATGATACGATTTTTTACGATTTTACAATTGATGATTTACGATTTTTTAGAGGGAAAATATAGAAAAATTTGAATTTTTCAATGGAAAATTAAAGAGAAATTTGAAAAATTTAGTGATGTTGAATGTTTTTCAGGAAAATTTTTTAGTGATTTTGAATGTTTTTCACGAAAAATATAGTGATTTTGGATGCTTTTTAATCGAAAATTTAGTGATTTTGAATTTTTCAATGGAAAATTTAGTGAAATTTGAATTCGTGATGAAAAATTGAGTTTTTACATGATATTTTCATTAAGTTTTCTCCTTTACTTAACACTTAATGCGCGGGTCTCCGATATAGTCTGACGATATAGTTCGCAGATGCACAATGAGACGAAATGCGAGAATTTATTTTAAAGATGGATAAAACCAAAGCAGCGGTATCTAAAAATAGATGAGTGATACGTTTATAAATAGACCATTTACCGATTAAATGTATTCATGTTGGTTTTCAAGATGGGAAAATCCACGTTTTTTTTATAAAAAGGGCGTTGGCCGCGGAGCAATACTGGGGGATTCCCAGGCCTCATCATCGCTGCGAGGACATTAAACCGTGGCGATCTGCCATTTAACCAACTCCATCTGGTTCAAAAATATATTTTACATTATATATCGCATTTCACTTAATGCATTACAAAATGTATAGCATTTAAATAATACTTTTCATATTTGACAAATAATAATTCATAATTCATTTTACAAAAGTTCATTTCCGACACATTTGGAACGTACACAATACGTACGCATACGTACTCGCAACGTAACCAGGTTTTCCAAAAACCGAGTTACACTAGGACTATATAAACCTCGATTTTTACAATACTTGTATAATTTGTGAACCTCGTTCAGGTGATGACAACCTGCGCATTTTAATTTTCCGCGATATCAGGTTTTCCGCTTACTCAATCGCATCCCGGGTTTTCGCGACACCCAGCCAAAATATATAAACAACACTAAAACTAGTTTAATCAATTCATTTTTGAACCTTGATCGCAAGTGTTTCCAAGTTATCTCCGACTACATTACCATTACGAATAAATTATATTATTATTATTATTACAACAAGTACGGCAAGTTAGAATGGCTCTTAACGATTCAATAAATGAAAGTAGTGCAAAACATGTCAAATGGAATTTTATTTCTTCTCGTAAACTTCAATTAGAGAATACTAAACATTCTGTCCCACCACCCGTTCCGCTCAGTGTCCCATTTCATTTGCTCAAATTAAAAAAGTTAGTGTTATTAGTTGACCTCGATCATACGTTGATACACACGACTCAAGCGAAAGTCCCACTCGGCATTGTCGACGTGCATCACTTCGAGTCGGCCGGTTCGTGGTACCACACCAGAGTGCGACCAGGCACGAGAGCCTTTCTGAAAAACATGAGCGAATTGTTCGAAATGCACATTTGGACGTACGGAGATCGCCCGTACTCGAACGAAATCGCTCGTCTGCTCGACCCACACTCCACTCTCTTTTCAAAACGCATTTTATCCCGAGACGAATTTATAGACCCTAACACGAAAAGTGCAAATTTAAAATATTTCTTTCCGAATGGAGATTCAATGGTGTGTATGATCGACGACCGAGCGGACGTGTGGAACGACGCGCCGAATTTGGTACACGTCAAGCCGTACAAGTTCTTTACAGACACCGGTTACATGAGTGACCCGTCGGAAGAAAAGGAAAAAATCGGTTATTTTCACGAATTACACGACAATGACAACGACGATCATTTACTCCATTTGGAGAAAAAACTGCGAGCAGTGCACCGCGAGTTTTATGAAATGTACGAACGATTGAAAGAAAATGGCCGCACTTTTCCCGATGTGAGAGATTTAGTACCTCGTGCGTGTGCCGACGTCTTGAAATCGGTAAATGTTGTCTTCAGCGGCATAATTCCAACTAACATATCTCCCGAATCGCACAAAACGTGGAAGTTAGCGGAGCTACTCGGGGCCGTTATTCAGCCCAAAGTGGTCGCATCCACCGACGACCCCGGGAACAAACCAACGACTCACGTCATATCCAATCGCACAGACACAGAAAAAGTGTTTATAGCGCGAAAATTAAAAAACATCCACATCGTAAACCCGGATTGGTTGTGCAGCTGTGCGGAACGTTGGCAAAAAGCCGACGAAAAGCTATTCCCCGTGATCGAAGCCAAAAAGAACATTAAGCCTAATAAAAACGAAGAAAATAAAATGGCGACGACAACAAAGCCGTTACTCGACAGAAGAGGAGTTAAAAACAAAAGGCAGGAACCTGATCTAGAGGAAGCCATTTTGAATCCAAGTAAAAAACACCATTTAGACCCCAAAAACTGAAAATAAATTTGCTCACATTCACACATCAATTTATTCAACAGATACAAACTCATTACAAATTTTAAAAGCATTTTCTATGCACAATCGCAGCCCCAAACTCCATATATTCCTGCCTGGTGACCCACATGGGTTGAAACGTAGCCAACGACGCCAGAATCGAGCCGCCTATCCACACCGAATACTTCCGCTCGGGCGGGAAAACAATCCGCGCCGGTATCCGCCGACACCTCAGCTTGCACAGTTCGTTCTGCAACCTCTCTGCCGCACCGGGAAACACCGTATTCCCACCGCTCAGCACCACATTACAAAACAAATCCTTCCTTAGATCAATATCGCACTTCATGATCGAATCGAACACCATTTCGTGCAACCCGGGGTACTCCAAACCGATCAGAGAGGGCCTAAACATCACTTCCGGCCCGCGAAACCTCTCTTCACTCACCATGATCACCTGACCATCCGGCAACTCGTGTAATTTTTCCACCGAGTCAGGATTGACTGCGGCCTCGACCAATTCTCTTTCAAAATCCTGCGCAACGTAACCGAGTTTCTCTTTCAGTTCCCTCACGATCTCCCTTTCGGCCGACGAGGCGAACACGAATCCTCTTTCTGTTAATAATCTGCACAAGTAGTCGGTTATGTCTCGTCCGGCTAAGTCTAGGCGATGAATGGCGTGCGGGAGGGCATAGCCTTCGTATATGGGAACTGAATGCGTCACGCCGTCGCCACTGTCCAGCACAAGGCCGGTTGTTCTGCCGGAAGCGTAGAGGGACAAGACGGCTTGGATGCTGACGAAAGCGGCCGGGAAGTTGAACTTTTCAAACATGATTTGGACCTACGTGTTGAAAGATATAGTGTTTAACGGTTTTTTTCTTTCAAATTTTACTGTCTAGATACTTTGTTCCTGGATAATCTCCAGGTTATTTATTTATACTTATTATTTCAGGGTCGGTTCTAGAGAAACGGAGTCGAGTTGTAGACGCTAGCAAAAGCAAATGTGTTTGCGCGGTTCCCTGTTTTACAACTGTGATGGACCCACTACAGCCTGTGAGTGGCGGTCGGTCACCTCATGGCCAGGGGAGGACCACGGGGCGTTTGAACACCATTCACGATCAAATACAAACACAGAGACACAGTTTAGGATTGATATTCTTTATTGCCATGGTTGTCTAAGGGTTGTGTGTCACTGTGTTGTCGCCTAGGTTGTTGCCAGACCAACCGCTGACCACGTGGTCGAGGATCGCATGGGCAGCGTGGTCGGAATAACTTTGCCCTGTCGTGCATTGCAGCACGGCCAACGGGTTGCTTCAAGTCCCTGCGGACTGAGTGCAACCTCGCCTCTTATTGACATTACGATCCTCATATCGTCCATCCCAGGTACCTTGCAGAATCATCTGTTCTCATTGGTTGCAATTGGAATACAGCTTCGACGTTAAGTCATAGGAGCTGCTGAGGATCATCCTGGTGATGTCGCCAGTGCCGACTGGCGGGGGCCAGTTGATCACAAGCCTCCATGAGTGGACATATTGCACTCTATAGCATAATTCTTCAATTCTTAGAATAAAAGAAATACGATACGCGTGTTCATAACCTGGAGATTTCAGGGTGAAGAATTATTTGCACCATTTTCTCCCGGTTTCCTTTGGGATTGAAAGGGGCTTCGGTGAGTAGCACTGGATGGCAGGCTGGATCGACGCGCAATTCTTCGTTGAACAGGTGGGCCCAAATTCGTTCCATGTGCTCCCAGTCGACGACGGTGCCATGTTCGATTGGGTAACGGATTGTGAGGACCCCGCGCTTTGCCATTGCTTCGCCGCCGATGTATAAATCTTTGGCCATTGATCCGATTATGACGTTTGGGTGTTTGGGGCATCCAACAACTGATGGGAAAACGACGGTTGGAGCGTCGTTGCCGGCGAAACCGGCTTTCATTAGACCAGAGCCGTTGTCTATGACGATGGCAGATTCGCATGAGTGGCTTGCAGCATCTCCACCAGACTGTAAAATTAAAAATTTGATAAAAAAAATCACAAAATTTCTTGCAAAACTAACAAATTTCTTGAAAAAATCACAAAATTTCAGGAGGAAATCAAAAGATTTTATGAAAAAGTCACAAAATTCCATGAAAAAGTCACAAAATTTCATGAAAAAGTTACAAAATTTCATGAGAAAATCAAAAGATTTTATGAAAAAGTCATAAAATTTTATGAAAAAGTCATAAAATTTTATGAAAAAGTCATAAAATTTTATGAAAAAGTGATAAAATTTTATGAAAAAGTCACAAAATTTCATGAAAAAGTCACCAAATTTCATAAAAAAGTTACAAGATTTTATGAGAAAATCACAAGATTTCATGAGAAAATCAAAAGATTTCATGAGAAAATCACAAGATTTTATGAGAAAATCACAAGATTTCATGAGAAAATGACAAAATTTCTTGAGAAAATGACAAAATTTCGTGAGAAAATCACAAAATTTCATGAGAAAATCACAATTTCATGAAATGTAAACAAAATTTGATGTATAAAATTAAAACATATACACATACCATTATTTCCCTTTCTGAAAATCAGAATTTTTAAATTAGATAACTCATTTAAAATACCATAATTTCAATCATTATAAAACACATTTCTTGACTTAAAACTACATATAATGGAGAGAGCTAAAACTCTTCTCCAGCCTTGTAATAAATTCCTTAAACAATGATACAACATCAAATCTTCTACCATTTCAAACTATTATTTTCAGCCATCAGTGGCGCTGATCCACCTCAGCGCCGTCATTTGGCGGAAAAACGAACTAACTTTGAGTGCCGGTCTTTATTCATCCGTTTATGACTCACAACAGAGCACACCTGTAAGCTTCGAAGTTTGGAAGTGATAAAAAAGTGATGCAGAACGGACGATTATTAGCAACTGTTTGGTTGCTATGGATATCAATAGAGATAACAGGTGGGCAAAGCAATTCCATTATGAAATAAATTATAACTTAATTGATTAAATGGTTGATTACCTAATCAATTATTTAAGGAAAACTTGCGAGGGTGACGCCCTGTCACGCGAAAGTCAGAATTATTTTTCATTTAATTAAATTTTTACATTTATTTTACAGTTGGCTGCAAAATTCCGTTTGTTATACAAGGACATTGGTTTTCACGGGAAAATGGTGTGAATACAGTGACGGAATTTGATTCCTCTTCAATGACCAACAGAGGGACTTGTTTGGATTTTTCGAACACAAACAATGACAATTTTACGTTTGTCTTTCAAACAAAGTGATAGAATCAGAGTTTTATGTTGTTTTTGTAGTCATTAATGTTATTTTTTTGTTTTTATTTTTTTTTTTAATTTAGTAATTGTTACTCGTGTGTGAGGATTCTCGTACGGACTATTAATTTGGTGGAAAAGTTAGAAAGTAAAGTTTTATTTATTAAAGTTAGGGTGACCGGTTTGGAATTCGTTTAATGCAAAATGTCAAAATTTGATAAAAGAAATTTTGAAATTTCGTAAAAAAAATTCAAATTTTTGTGAAAGAAAATTTTATAATTTCAAAATTAAATAAATAATTTCAAAAAATTCCAATTTTCATGTAAAAAGATTCAAAATCCCATGAAAAATTTTACAATTTCGAGCAAAATTCCATAATTTCGTGCAAAATTCCATAATTTCGTGCAAAATTCCATAATTTCGTGCAAAATTCCATAATTTCGTGCAAAATTCCATAATTTCGTGCAAAATTCCGTAATTTCGTGCAAAATTCCGTAATTTCGTGCAAAATTCCATAATTTCGTGCAAAATTCCATAATTTCGTCAGAAATTCCATAATTTCGTCAGAAATTCCATAATTTCGTCAGAAATTCCATAATTTCGTGCAAAATTCCATAATTTTGTGCAAAATTCCATAATTTCGTGCAAAATTCCATAATTTCGTGCAAAATTCCATAATTTCGTGAAAAATTCCACAATTTCGTGAAAAATTCTACAATTTCGTGCAAAATTCCATAATTTCGTGAAAAAAAATTCAAAATTTCATGAAAAAATTCAAAATCTCATCAATTAATTCAACTTTTTCCAAAATTCTACCGAAACACTATAGTCACTAGTCATGGTCACCCTAAACAAAATCCTCTTGCATAGTGCGCCGTGCCATTGGATTTCCACTATTTTATAATCCTGTCAAATAATCCAATTTTCACTTTCAGCCGAATGTGTCAATTTGAAGTTTGGCGTCGTCCCAACCCTATCCGAAGTCTGCAAATATTTAGACTCAACCCAGAACGCGATCACGCTATTCAACGAAAACCCAACACCACTCAACTGCCGCTCGAGTCTGGAAGGAGTTTGGCACTTCGCCTACCAACGACGCGACATGTTTACCGGCCAGTGCTCGAACCGTGAAGCCAACATCACTTCTTGCCAGACCCCGGGCACCCAATTCAACATAGAAAACCAACAATTCGTCGTCAATTACAAGAAATGCGACGGAATGGACAAAACCCTCGACGCCGGTAAAACCAAAACAAATAAAAATTTAAAAATAAATTATTTTAAAAAATAAAAATATTCTAGATGTTTACTACAGTTGTTTGGGCGATTGGTTCGTGGATAAAAATCACTATTTTGTGGCCGTGAATTCAAAGGAGTCGCGAAAAGAAGAGAAATATCGATGTTTCGTAAGCGCTTTATCGAAGTTTGTTCTAAAATTTTGTTTAATTTGTATTTTTTTAGTTGAAAAATCGTGACGACGATTTATATTTGGGTATTTCGATTACGCCGGACTGTAGCGTGCTTAAGACGCCGCAAGAGAGCCCCGAACGGCTTCACTTGACGCCGGTCAAGGCGGAAGTCGTCATTCCGGGCTGCAATTTCCCGCAGAATTTCAGCGGCACGTGGATAAACACGGCGAATATTGACGCAGAGGTCGTTATGAATACGACCCACATCATTGAGACGTGGCATCCGGATACTTACCGCTTTCGAAGACATATTTACGTGTGTCAGGAACAGAGGGGGAATCGATACATGTTGGCCAGATTGGGTGTTGATGGATGGTAAAGCAAATGTTTGATTAGTCTTTTACCTGTTGTATAGTGTTGGTATAAAAATTGCATTTTTGCACGTTCTTGGAAATTAAAAGGGCATTATGTACATTTATGGGATTAAAACAAACATTTTAAAAAATTTTGGGGATTAAAAGGGACATTTTCGATTGACTTTTTAATAAAAACAAATGCATTTTTGAATGTTTTTGTATAAAAAGTTGGAATTTCGATGTTTTTAGTGTAAATAATTGCATTTGTGGATGTTTTTAGAGTAAATAATTGAAGTTTTGCATGTTTTTAGTGTAAATTATTGCATTTTTAGAATTTTTTAGTATAATAATTGCATTTTTGAATGCTTTTAGTGTAAATAATTGCATTTTTGCACATTTTTGATATTCTAAAAAGCATTTTTGCACATTTTTGATATTCTAAAAAGCATTTTTGCACTAAAATTGCCAAAATTTGATCGTTGAACTAGATATTCTGCCTCAAAAGATGAATTCATTTGCTAAACAATCTATTTTTTTTCCTTTCTAGTCAAAAGGATTACATTTGCTACGAATTCCTCGCTCGCCATCACAACATAATTCGATTCAGAAAAGGAAACGCCATGTGGATCAACAAATTCCACACAGTCTGTTCCTGGGTTTCATTCCCAAACAAACTCGACTGGACCTACAACATCATGATTTGTAAATTAATCCCAAAAACAAGTCTCATCCATATTTTAATGCTTCAAAACATCCCTTGTCTTTTTAGTGAAGGACCCGATACCGATCCGGTGCCCGATTGCCGGCAAATTCAAATTCGATCAAAAGGGCGACATCCCGTTCACGACCCGCATTCGTGGCGGCATCACCCAATCGCCGCGCCCCAACGTCTACTGCAAAGAAAACATATCCGATCTATCGGTCTGCGATGGCGATCAACGCCAGATTTTAATCGACTCAAATTATTGTCTATCGGTCGACTATTTGGGTCGTCCGGTCGACATTTATAGTTGAGAAAGTTGCAAATTTGTGTCTGGGTTTTGGGTTTTAATTAATTGATTTGTTTTTTAGGTGATCCTGATTACATCATGAGTTGCGTGGGTTTCTGGAAAGAGAATTTGCGTTCGTATTTGATCACGACTGACGAGGAAGACGCTTTCAATAGGTTTCGTTGCTGGGTCTACCAGCGAGCCGATTTGAACAGCGTAATGATGTCGTACGGTGTCGGCGATTATTGCAATACGAATCAACGAGTCGATAGTTTCAATTTTTCCGAAGGCGCATCTGTTGCCATTTACATGACGGAATATGAAAGGGAACGTATGTGATGTTTTTAATTAGTAATTCAAAGTTTGTTTTTACCATTTCTACCGTTTCTATAAACGTAATGGCATCAATAGCAGCCAAAAATTACAAAATTGTCCAGATCACACAATCACAAAATTGACTGGGTTAATTGAATGTAATCTCCTTTTTGGAGGCATCAATAAATACAGAGTTTGTGATTAATGTAAAATTACAAAATTGCAAAATCAAACATATAATGAAACCCCCTAATGTTAGGCACGGTTTTACGGACGGTTTTGCGGACAATTTTGGCGCTTTTATGAACGGCTAAACGGTATAAACCGAAACTTTGAACGCACCTAATGTTTTTTTGTTAATTTAAAAAAAAAAAAATTTTTTTTAGGTGACGATTGTCCGATGTTTTTTGATGATGGAAGCGATCCATGGGGGGGTCCTAGTGATAATGTTAAAGTTTTTCATTATGCGGATTACTTGAATAATAACAACAACGGGGGTTTGATGAACGTAGTTAAAACTTTATTTTTGTTTTTGAGTTTATTTTGTGTATTCATTTTATAACTAAGGTTTTTTTTAAGTGTAAATATTGAAGGTGCTTCCATTTTACATCAATTCATCTGTCTAGTTTCATCAAATTTATTTTTATACATTTTTTTAAAATAGGAAATATAAAAAAATAAATTGTCTACAATTTTGTACATTGATTTTTGTCAAATTATTTTTAAAAGTTTACATTTTTTCATTTCCAATTCATCTTTCTGTAGGACTGACCCAACGGAAGCAAAATGGGTAATAAGTTATGATGAACACTGCAGCTATGTGCGGTGTAAAGTGGCCATCCAGTGTACAGTTACATTGGAAGATAATTTTGGACAGTGATGAATTGGCCAGAGTGTCATTATTAAGTCCAAAATGATATGTATGGAATGGTCGTTCCATGTAGGAACGATCAAAATGAGGCACACGATTTCTTAATTTCAACTGAAGCTTTCTCAACTTCTTAACCAAGCGGAACATTGATGACACATTTATTCATGTGATTACAATCTGTTGTCGTGCTAACACAAGTCATCTTGCCGATGGCAAGTGTGCCTTGTGACTGATTCTCAGCCACTGCAACACAATATCTGCATTAACCAGTCCGACAGACTGTTAGTCTGATATTTATTATTTAAGTGTATTGTATTAATTATTTCATATTGCTATTTCATACTAGTTATTATTAGTGTTGCTTGGTATTATTTGTAACTTTTTCTATGTATTATTATCGTTGTTAGCATGCCTCCTTTTTTCTTCTCTCAATCATGGATGGGAATGCGTGAAGACACTTTAAACTTAAAAGCTTCAATCGGACAAACGCAGACTTACAGACGGTTGAAGCGTTTGTACATGTAAGCTTAGCTTGTTTGACTTTTTAACTTTTAAGATTGACTTATTGCTCAAAACCAATGTAAATAACTTACTTTTTACAAAAGTTTGCACCGTTGTTAGCATGCCTTTTATTTGCTTGTAGGTCGTGCTGTTGTTATTTTCCCTTCATGTATGTAAAGGACGCTTCTTGCCCTTCTGGTGTCATAAACATTAAAGTGTTCAACTGATTGTTTTTCTTCACAATTAGTTTCTGCCAGTATTTCTTGTAGTTTTTGTTCTAATATGTTGGAGGCATAAAAATGGAGACGCGTGGTTGTTAGGTGAAAATATTAACAGTGATGGTTTTAATCTTAAACAGATGTTAAAAAGTGCGTGGAGCACCAAATACAATTCGGGTCACTGATTGGTCAGTGTCAGTGACAGGTGCACAGGTGACAAAGACACCTGGCGGACAGGAATACAACATTCAATAAACAACACTTCCCCTGAATGGCAATATTCCTACATTTTAAAATTCAAAACATTTTTCTTAAACAATTCAGACATTTAAAAAATTAAAGTATTCATTCACAAACAATTCAAATATTAAAAACAATATTTCTTAAACAATTTCCTTCAATCCAAATTGGGCGATCAATTCTTCGTGTTTTGGCTTAAAAAGCCCCTTGGTCAACACATCGGCGACCATCTTCTCACTCTCCAGGAATTCTATGTCGATATCTCCCCGCTCACATGTTTCTCGAACGAAATGGTGGCGAATGTCGATGTGCTTGGTCCTGGAATGAAAAATTGGGTTTCGCACCAATTTGTGTGCCCCCTGATTATCGCTATAAATGAGGGTCGTTTCTTTCTTCTTGTTGATGTATTTAATTTCGTCTAGGAAGTTTCGCAAGTAGATTGCTTCTTTTGACGCGTCGGCCAACGCCATATATTCTGCTTCGGTCGACGAGGTTGCGACGGTCTTCTGCTTTCTTGCTTCCCAGCATATTGTCGCGTTCGCGAGTTTAAAGCAGTAGCCGGTGTACGAGCGACGGTCGTCCAAGTTTGCTCCCCAATCTGCATCCGTGTAGCCGACTAAGTCTTTTCCGGTCTTTTCGAATTTTAGCCCGAGATTCGATGAATGCTTCAAATATCTTAGGACGCGTTTTGCTGCTGTCCAATGAGTTCCGGTGAAACACGTATTATATTGACTTAATGCGCTGACGGTGTAGGAAATATCGGGTCGAGTGCAAACGGCGAGGTACATTAGTGATCCGATTAAACTTTGGTACGGGAACTTCTCTGGATCCAGTAGCTCTTCGTCGGTCCCATCCTCCTTTTTTTTGTTTTTCTGCAATTTCTGATTTGCGTCGAGTGGAGTTGTGTTTTTCGAGCAGTCTTGCATTCCGAAACGATTCAGTATGTCCTTAACGTATTTTTTCTGCGCCATCGTGATTGATTTCGTCTTTTCGTCCTGTTTAAACTCGATTCCCAAACAGTAGTGAATTTGTCCTAAATCCTTCATTTTGAACTCGCTCTTCAGGTTCGATTTTATTTTCTCCAGGTTTCTTTTGCAGTTCGTTGCGATGATAAAATCATCCACGTAGATTGCGACGAGCGTGATGACTTCTCCATTCGTTTGGTAATACACGCATGGGTCTGCGTTTGTTGGCTTCAGTCCGTGCTTTTGCAACTTCTCGTCCAGTTTTTTGTACCACTGGCGACCCGACTGCTTCAATCCGTATAACGCCTTTTTCATCCGGCAGACTTTTCCTTTCTTGATTTTTATTCCAGCAATAAATTCCAAATATTCGGGGAATTCCATAAAAATTTCCTCTTCGATTTCGCCGTTCAAATATGCCGTTATCGCGTCCATTTGGTGTACGGTCAATCCCAACTCGGCTGCGATTGCCATCATCATTCGAATTGATCCCGGTCGTGCGACGGGCGCGTAGGTTTCAAAGTAGTCGATGCCTGGCTGCTGTGCATATCCTTTGGCGACCAGTCGGGCCTTTCTGCGTTCGATTGACCCGTCTGCTTCAAATTTTGTGCGGAGGACCCATCTACATCCGATTACGTTTCTATTTTTCGGTCGGTCGCACTCCTCCCACGTTTCGTTTTCAATTAAAGCGTCGTATTCGTCCTTCATCGCTTTCATCCATTCTTGTGGGTCATTTCCATTCAAAGCTTCGGCCGCTGTTGTTGGATCGTCGAGAATTGCTATCTGTGCAACTTCGTCCAAAACTTCATTAGTTGTTGTCAGATTCTTTCTTGTATATTTCTTTCTGGGTGGGTCCCCATTTTGGTTTGGATAAGGTTTTGGTGTTCTAGCGGATCGTCGTGGAATCGTTTTCGTGTTTTCATTTTGACGAGGTTCGGCTTCTTCGTGTTGCGTCTCTCTCTCGTTCTCATTGTCGGGCTCGGCTGCATTGTTGGGTTCGTTCTCGTTTGCGTTCTCTATTTGATCTTCGGAATTTTCGGTTCTGTTTTCGTCTGGATCTGTTCTGGAATCGGTGAAATCATTATTAAAATTATTATTATCGTCTTCTCCACATTCTTCATTCGTCTCATTTTTTGATTTTTCGACAAATTTCACGTCTCGACTTTTTATAATCTTATTTTCGCTTTTCGACCATAAACGATACGCCTTCGATCCGTCCCAATATCCGATGAGAATACATTCTTTTGACTTCGGTTCGAACTTCCCCTTGTTTGGTTTCTTGTCCAACGCAAAAACTCTGCTCCCGAAAACTCGAAAATAGTCAACATTTGGTTTTCTTCCGGTCCAGACTTGATGCGGTATTTCATTTTCCAAACTTCTAGTCGGGCATTTATTTCGGATGTGGCACGCAGTGTTGATTGCTTCCGCCCAGTATGTGTTGGGCAATTTTGCTTGCAGTAACATGCATCGTGCCATCTCGATTAAAGTTCTGTTCATTCTTTCAGATACGCCATTTTGTTCCGGTGTGTGGGCGACGCTGGTTTGACGTTTTATGCCGTTTTCTCGCAGATAGTTGTCAAAGTTCTTGTTTACGTATTCCTTCCCGTTGTCCGATCGTAAAACTTTGAGTGCGCAACCAGTTTCCCTCTCGCAAAACGTTTTAAATGACTTGAATGCCTCGAAAACTTCGCTTTTGTGCTTCAGAAAATACACTTTGCACCACCTCGATTTGTCGTCGGTGAAGGTCACGAAGTATCTTGATCCGTTCATGGACTTTGTTGGCATTGGTCCGCAAACGTCCGAGTGTACAAGTTCCAGCAGTTTTTCGCTTTTTGACGTGGAGTCAGGAAATTTCGTACTTGCGTGCTTCCCCTCGATGCAAGTTTCACAAGTTGGCAGCTTGGCGTCCTTTTCCAAGTTCATTCCGTCCGCCTTTTCGTTTAGTATTTTCAGACTTGACTCGTTCAGGTGCCCAAGTCTTTTGTGCCATTCTTGTATTTTCGTACTTGCGGGTTTTGCAGGTTTTGATCCGGTTCCGACTTCGATTTCCGCTGCAGTCGCAGCATCCTCGGTCTCGTCGACGATGTAATACAATCCGTTCCTTTTTTCGGCGGTGAATATGATTTCTCCCTTCGGATTTATCACTTCTGCTGATTTATCATCGAAAATCACCTTGTGTCCCCGTTCTGTGATCTTCCCGACTGACATCAAATTCGTTCGCAAATCTCGTACCAAAAGAGTTTCCGCCAAATCCAGTTTCATATTTCCGTTCCCGGTGTTGACGACAATTTTCGCGGTTCCTTTTCCGTCGATTTTTGTACTCGCTTTGCTGGCCAAATTCAGTTTTTGGTTTTTCAGGAATTCGATCGTCGAAAATGTTGAATCGTTCGAGCACATGTGGGAGCTGGCGCCGCTGTCCAAACACCAATTCTTTGGTCGTGACTTCTCGCTTATCAGGGCTGTCTCGATTTGCTCGCAAAAAAATAATTTGTACTTGGATTTCTCGGCTCTTGATGCGCTTTCCTTCTTGCTTTTACTTCGGCAATCGGCGATTTTGTGGCCAATTTTTCCGCAACCGTGACACTTGTATTTAAAAGCTGGCTTCTCGGTCGAATTCGAATTTTCGTCGCCGTATTTCTTTGGTTGCTTACGTTTTTGGAACGTTTTTCTGGCCATCATGGCGTCCGATACGTCTTCTTTCCCTTTTCCGCGGGCGATTGACTCGTCTTTGATCTTTCTGTGGAAAAGTTGAAAATAAGAGGCAAAATGATAAAAAGCATCGGGAGCTTTATTCGCATCCATTGTGGTGAAAACAGGAAAACGCAAGTAATAACAAAGGCAATGATAAAACGAGATACATAATCGGGCAGAACTAAAACCCGATAAACGAAATCTAAACAAAGCAAAATATAGGATCTCATTTGATCCATTCATAAAATGATGTTTACAAAGTAAGTAACTGATAAATATCGAACATTAGAGTAAACATCGAGTATAAGCAACTATAAATTAATCTCGGGGAACAAAAAGGCCAACAAT
Organism: Strigamia acuminata; assembly: GCA_949358305.1. Taxonomy (NCBI): domain Eukaryota; kingdom Metazoa; phylum Arthropoda; class Chilopoda; order Geophilomorpha; family Linotaeniidae; genus Strigamia; species Strigamia acuminata. The sequence goes on along the minus strand of OX442319.1, from coordinate 9,447,117 downwards.
AGCCCCCCATTCTCCGAGATAATAAATAAATCTCAGTCGAAAAGAAACACAAAAACCCAAAAACAATATCGATAGTCAATTGGTTGCGGTACATAACAAGCAGTGATAAAAATCAGAATCAACCAATTGACAAATGCACAAATGCGGGAAAACAAAAAACTATAATCGAAGAAATTACCGGAAGAAATGTTTGCATAAAAATTGCAAACGGGCAGGCGAGAAAAACTTAGTGAATATATCGGCGGGATTTAAATCGCCGGAAATCTTTCGCAAAACAAAAACGCCCTCGGTAAGCCAATCCCGCAAAAAGAAATAGCGCACATCGATATGTTTGGTCCGACGTTTTTCGATGTCATTCCTCGTAAAATAAATCGTAGACAACGAATCAGAAAACATCGTCGGAGTGGGCAAACGGAAAATTCGGGTCCGATCGATCGCGCCGTGGAGCCAAACGATCTCCTTCGCGCCATCGAGAAGTGCCAAAAACTCGGCCTCCATGATGCTTAAAGCGCAATAGCGCTGCTTACAGCAGCCCCAGGAGATGGGAACCCCGAAAATCGAAATCGTGTACCCTCCGAAGCTCTTTCTTGTATCTCGGTCCGAGATCCAAGAAGCATCGGAGTACCCTGACAGGATGTCTCCAGTGACCGCGGAAAGGGAAATCGAATAATTCCGCGTGTTCTTCAAATACTGGAGAACCTGAAGCAGAAGGGCCACGTGCTTTGAGGTGAAGCACGTGTTGTACTGGGACAACAAAATCACCGGAAAGAGGATATCGGGGCGCGTGCGAGAAGCCAAAAACAAAAGCGACCCAATGAGAGAACGGTAAGGGAACTCGTCGTCGTTCAGCACACGTTCTCCCTCTCTAGCGCAATTCACCATTGTGCCAACGGTGATCGGAACCCTGCACAGACGCTCGGAGGAAATTCCGAAATCTTCCGCGATCCGATCAATGTAATCGCGTTGATGAATGGAAATATGTCCACCATCGCGATCAAACTGGACGCCTAACAGCTTCGATACCGGACCAAGATCTGTTATCGTGAAAAATCCACGAAGGGCTTTAACAGTTCGGTCTCGAGGACCGGGTCCTTTGGTGAATAACACCATGTCATCGACATAAACCAGGATGACGGCATCGTAAGTGTCGGAAATGAAAACGCCATTCACACCTAGAAGCTTGTGAAAATTAATCTCCAACAAGACTTCGACGAGACGAAAATTCCATTGTCGCCCGCTCTGATGAAGGCCGTAAAGAGCCTTATGAAGCCGCCACACTTTCCCAGTGTTTTGAGGAGTTTCCCAGCCCCTGGGAATCCTCATGAAGATGGCTTCATCCAAGTTGCCATAAAGATAGGCACCCTTGACATCAAGGTGTGTGTCTAGCCAGCCTAAAACGACCACTAGAAGCACGAAAAATAGGCGTATCAAGACGTAATTGACCACGGGACTGAAAACCTCGGAATAGTCAACTCCGTACTTCTGGCTGAAACCCTGAGCTACTAACATCGCCCTGAAACGGCGCACAATGCCTTCTGCATCACGCTTGATGTAGTAGACCCATTTATTCCCCACAATGTTTACATCAGGAGGAGGTTTTTCAACTTCCTCGTAAACACCTCGCTCACGAAAGAGATCAAGCTCTTCCTCCATGGCTTTCTGCCAATGGACACGGTCGGGGCTAGAAATAGCTTCCTTGTAGGTGCGAGGAACCTGAGCAAACAAGGAATGCGCGTACCGTGGTGGTTCGGTAGAATAGCAATCCGCAAACGCTTCCTCTTCCGAAGTAGTGGGACTTCGAGGAAGGGAAACATTAGGATCTACCGGTGGGGGATCAACCATTTGAACTGGCACATTTTGGGTGCGAAAATCAAAAGAGTCACGATCGTATGCCAAACGATTATCGACGCAATATCGCTCTACGTCGCCATGACTCCGCAATCTGGTATGATCTGGCGGGAAAAAATACACATCCGTGTGACCCATAGATGCACCAGACTGCCGAATCACCTCAGAACGAGTCCACTTGCCCCCCACAGCCGGAGAAGCAGGCGGAGGCTGACGCAGTGGCGAGTGAACAGGAGGTGGAGGCAAAGGATGTGCTCTCAATGGGGGTTGCATAGCAATAGGTGAACCTGGAGGTGGAATTCCAGGAGGTGGAGGTCCTGGAGGTGGAAGTCCAGGAGGAGGCGGAGGAGGAATTGTAGGCGGTGGAAGACCACCCACAGGAGGACGCGGAGGAAGTGGAGGAGGAATTGGGTCAGAACCAAAATCCGGCTCGAGCTCCACCGATATCGCACCTTCATCAGTGATTTCGGTGCCCTCATAAAAACGAGGATGTCCCCACATACATTCCTCATCGAAACGGATATGTTTCGACTCGAAAACCTCTCTGCGCTTAGGGCACCACACGCGATAACCCCGCGTGCGAAAAGCATAGCCAACCACGACGCCAGTCCAGGCTCGGGATTCGAATTTCGAACCACGGACTTGCTTCGGGATGTGCACGAAACACCGTGACCCAATCACCTTAAGGTGTTTGAGTGGAACAGTCTTGCCATACCACAGACAATAGGGGACAAGATTGTTCAGAGACTTATGTGGGAAGCGGTTCTTCAAATAAATCATAGTAACCGCGAGCTCAGCCCACAGCACTCGAGGCAAAGACGTCGACAAAAAGAAAGAACGCACGCCCTCAAGTAAGGTGCGGTTAAGGCGTTCCGCGACGCCATTCTGCTCTGGTGTATAGACATTCGTGCGCTGTGCTTTGATGCCGCGCTGGACTAGGAAATTTTCGAAATTTTTGGAACAAAATTCCATGCCATTATCAGTCCTGACTGCTTTAATGCAGCCAGCCCCCCATAAAACCTCCATCCGAGCATGGAATAGCTTAAAAACCTCGAAAACTTCCCCCTTCGTTTTCATGGGCACAACAAAGGAGTAACGGGAAAAGTCGTCTACGATCGTCAACAAATAACGAGCGCCACCGATGGATGTGGTATTTGAATGACCCCAAACATCCATATGAAGCAAATCTAAAGGCTTCTTGGAAGAAATACCTTCCTTAATGCTTGGAAATGAAGCACGGGTGGATTTGGCGCGGGCACACACAGCACATGCTGGCAATGCGGAAGTAGAAATTTCTATTCCGGATGCATTCGGAGATTTCGCCAAGTGACGGATACCGTCGGCATTAAAATGCCCAAATCTCCGGTGCCAAAGCTCCAAATCAGACAACTTTCCCTTCGGGGGTTTGGGAGAAGAGGTTGAAACAAGTTCCTCGGCAAAAGTGACATGCCGGACAGGTGACTGCAAAGTCGACGCAGAAAGAACCTGTTTGGGAACTGGGGCGGATGTAGCCGCAGGAGGCTTCGCAGATGTAAGATCCGCGGGCAAAATATTCTGAAGGGAATATAAATCGTCCTTCAGTTTGGCCGTTAAAAGAAATTGTTTGGCCTTATCATCAGGGTGATAAATGGACATTAAGCCATTAGCGGCGGCAAAATGCAGTCCGGCACGATCGATCTTCGACAAACTCACCAAATTACGCGAGAAAGCGGGGGCATGCAAAACATTATGCATAGTCACGGGAAAATTAGACCCCCCTGCGCCGCCACGGCCAACACGCAACACCACATCTCCAATACCATCCACTCGAGAACGACCTTCACCTAAAATGATGAAATAATTGGAGACCGGCTTGTAATTGGTGAAACGATCACGCACTGGACACACATGGTCGGAAGAACCCGAATCGATGAGCCACTCATTCGATGAAGCTGAAGACACATTCGATTCCGATCGCGCGAAGAAATTGATCCCGGTCACCACATTCGAAGAAACAGTAGCCGTCTGCGAAGCACCACCACCGCGTCCACGCTTGCGGTTGCGCGAATTCGAGCGTCGACCACGATTGGCGGATGGAGCGGAAGAGGCAGCGCCTTGGACACGGGGTTTGGGGCACTTGTTCGCGTAGTGTCCCATTTCCTTGCAATTGAAACACTGAATTTGCGATAACGGCCGAAAAGGCTTATTCGGCGTACCCGAAGTCGAACTAGTAGACTGCAAACTAGTCGATGATCCCGAATCCGCATTCTTCATCTTTAAACGATTAAATTCCGAGAGAAGATGGTCGGTGACTGCCTTTAAGGTGAAATCTGCCTTAGACCAATGATAAATGGTCTGTACTGTCGCTTCGTACGAATCCGGTAAAAAATCCAGAAGTTGATAAGCGACATCCGAATCCGAAAATTTGACATCCAATTCAACTAAAACCGCACGGGCTTTGGTCACGCGGCTTACGAAGACTGACATATCTTCATTTGGGAGCAAACGCATCATTAGGAAATCTCGGCGGAGTTTGGCAATTCGGGCAAGAGAAGTCGGTTGAAATGTGGCTTTCAATGCCACCCAGGCGTCGCGAGCGGTGTCGGCAGCGAGAACGATGTCCTGATATTGTGGCTCAACAAATAAGCCAAGCAAGGCTTTTGCACGTTTGGAGCGGTCATCGTGCAGTTGTTTGCGAGTATCATCCCACGCATCGTTTTTCACAGGAGGTTTCTCGTCGATAAACTGGTCGACACCTTTCTCGAGCAACAAAAACTGGATGTTGCGAGACCAGGACTCGTAATTATCTGCATTGAGCCGTGCGATGGAGAAATGATGCGTGGTTGCCTTGTCGGATTCAGCCATTTCGAGCGGTAATGAAGAGCGGTGTCACTTTGAAAAATGTCGACCGTGGCAAAGAAAAATGCAATTACGCGCAAGGGAACCGTTGACGATGTTCGAGGCGGATATCCAACGAATGGGCTATACAGGTTACTAGTTAACCCGTCTAAACAATGGCCGTTTAGGAGTTGTCGGGAATTAACGGCCCTGTGGCCCCCGGATACTCCACTGTCGGGCACGGCAAAATAAATACAATGGTCAAAGTGCAATGACCAAGGCAAGGAATTAAATCTGCAAAAATAATTAAACTTTTGCAAAAATAATCCCAGGATCCTAAACCGGGTCCCCCAAAAGTTTCACAAAGTTTCACGACTGGGAAGGCGAAAAATATGAAAATAAGAAAACAAAAGAGGCGAATTAAACAAAATTCGCAGGAGATTCTCTGTTGCGCACACCGGGGTGCGAAAATCCTTCGAAATCGTTGAAAATCCTCGGCAATCGTCAGCCGCTTCGCACTCGTCGTGCGGGAATAATCCAACGAAAAACAGCTAGAAAAATAGATGAAAACATTAGAAATAAGTTCACAAATGTTCGTGTGCTGGAAAATTGTCGAAAAGTTAAAAAAATCGTCGTACACGGCGCCTCGTGTTCGTATTGCGAACGAACACGGAAAAACGACGAAAAATCGACGAAACGTGACCAAAAACACACTAAATAAACTCGACAGTACTCACAAATGCTTGTGAAAACAAGCATACAATCCAATAATCCCTGGCACAACACAAAAGCACTGAACACGGTGAAAATCTCGATGAATGTCGACACGTCGCAATGCGCACGGGCTTACGGCGCAAAAACGATGAAAATCGGCTCGAAAAAATCGGAAAACGCCGTGAAAAGCACTCACAATTGTGTGTACAACACGTACACTGCTAAACATAAGCAGAACTTAGTCGCACACTGACGAAAACACGGTGAGAAACGTCGAATCGGGCGGCGAAAATCATCGCAAACTCGGTTTATCTCGATCGGGCGCGTCTGCGGTGATCATCGGCGAAAATCGACGGAATTAAATTCCAAAAAGTACTCACACTAGCTGTACTAAGGCCACAGAACATCCACGAAAATTTGCAGCGTTGAAATCCGTTGCAAATTGCGGAAAAACGATCAAAATCGTCGGGTGTGCAGGCGTGAAGAAACGAGGTCGGCCATTTTGTCCAGAAGCGAGCAATCGATCAGCGACGAGCAGCAACGTCCCGGACGAAAATTCAAGGGGAAAACGATGTTGGCAACTGCCAAAAACAGCAAAATCGAACTCACAATGATGGAATACACTCTAGTCCTCTGCTACCATGTGGAAAAGTTGAAAATAAGAGGCAAAATGATAAAAAGCATCGGGAGCTTTATTCGCATCCATTGTGGTGAAAACAGGAAAACGCAAGTAATAACAAAGGCAATGATAAAACGAGATACATAATCGGGCAGAACTAAAACCCGATAAACGAAATCTAAACAAAGCAAAATATAGGATCTCATTTGATCCATTCATAAAATGATGTTTACAAAGTAAGTAACTGATAAATATCGAACATTAGAGTAAACATCGAGTATAAGCAACTATAAATTAATCTCGGGGAACAAAAAGGCCAACACTTTCCCTCCAAAACTTCCAGCGAGGGCAATTTATCTTGCGATTCTATTGCGCATCTGAAGTTGTCGTAAGAGTTCGGCAGGCTTAGTAGCAGTAAGATCGTTGTGAAGTCTTCGGGCATCTTGAAATCCATGTCTAGTAGCTTATCCACCAGCTCGAAGAATTCTTTTAAGTGGTTCTCCACGTTTTCTCCGTCCGCCATCTTGTGTGTTGCGAGTCGTTTTAACAACGTGATTTTTCTTGCCGGTCCTTTCGATTGGTACACACTATGCAGCTTCCTCCACAATTCGTTCGCGGTGTTGCAATTTTTAGCCATTCGAAGTTCCGATTGTTTTATATTTAGCAAAATGTCATTTTTGGCTGTTCGATCACTTTTCTCCCACGTTTCGATCTCCTTCATACGTTTCGCGTTTCCTTCAATGGTTTCTGGTCGTTTCGACGTACCTTCCGCGTGCACGAGTAGGTCCCGTTGATCCAAAATTGCTTCCATCTGGATCTTCCATGTGTCGAAGTTTTCCTTTCCCAACGCCTCGATTCGAGCTGAATTTCCGCCGCCGTTCGCCATCGTTTCTTAGTTCTGTTTCTTGTGGAATGTTCGTGTTAAATTCGTTTTTAACTTCCTCGAATGTTCCGGTACAAAACTTGATGATTTTTAAGCGCAGTGGAAGCGTGCTGGGCCCATAACCTGTAGTTTTTGTTCTAATATGTTGGAGGCATAAAAATGGAGACGCGTGGTTGTTAGGTGAAAATATTAACAGTGATGGTTTTAATCTTAAACAGATGTTAAAAAGTGCGTGGAGCACCAAATACAATTCGGGTCACTGATTGGTCAGTGTCAGTGACAGGTGCACAGGTGACAAAGACACCTGGCGGACAGGAATACAACATTCAATAAACAACATTTCTTACTTCTTAATTTTGAGTCTGCTCTTCACAACTCTGTCAGAATAACACAGACACACCACGTCCGGCAGATGCCAGAAACTGCAGGCAACAGAATGTTAAAACGTGATAGTGCTTGAATTTGAGTATTCAATTGTTTTCATTTTAAGATTGGCTTTATTTGTAGTGTTTGAGTTTAAGTCACTTTGTGTTTAATAAATTAAATAAACAAGGTTGGGCATTCGCATAGACATTATGCAAAGACTAATATACGTGCAGCAATAGGCAATATTTACCAATAATATATACGAACGACTTTTTCAAGTGTTTGTTCCCTCAAATCCTTTGCTAAATTAAATAAGCAAAATTTCTAAAATCTTATGACACCTAGACTTGTTTTTTTGCACAAATATTACTGATGTTGGGATTGGTTCGTTAAGCTATTGTAGGAAACTAAACTAATAATGCCGGACACAGGTTTTTAAGTGTTTTTGTTTGAAGATTGGCTTAATTTGTACTTTATTCTTTCATTTACTTGTATTTATTTATTCTTGATATCTGGCTTTTCCGACCTTGTTAATTTCTTTGTCTCATTCAATTTGATGTAAGTTGTACTGTATATATTTTTAGTTGCACTGCATGTAGACATTGCATTACACAAATCCTACAAGTATCTTCACAACGTGTAATCAAACTTCTGGAACATCTTCCACAATTTTAGCGTTAAAGGCCATTTCACAATCACGTGCAGTGCAATCAGCAATCAGTTAAAAATTGTCCATTAATAGAGCATCTCGACTTGTCCTTTTGCACAAACATTACTGAAGTTTGGATTAGTTTGTTAAGCTCTTGCAGGAAACTAAAGTTCAGGTGTTTTCATTTTAACATTGGCTTTATTTGTATTCAAAATGCCGCCACTGCCATTGGTGTGTTCTAATTTGTATGTTCTGGATTTACCGGCACAATTCAACCATTTCATCTGCCTCGTCTGGCGTTTTATTAGTCATTTCTGAAACGACTTGTATACTGTAAATGATTCTAAAACCAAGGCGATGATGGATTAGTCAGCCTTGTCAGTTCTTTACGATTTTGAAGAGTCGAGAGATGAGGATATTGATGTGTCTAAAACTTGTAGACATCCTTAATCCAAACTTTAACGGAAATCCCTAGGAATTTGTTTCGCTGGGGTTTGAACATTTGGGACATCCCACTTTCAATATATGTTGTTACTGGTCGGCGGGCATGCGGTGAGGGCCCGTTCCATTCGTGTTGGGATGCATGCTTTTTGCCCAGATTGCCCAGAATAGACGTTTGCTTTTGTGATCGAGGACGCCTACAAGGAGCAACGTGAATCCTCAACTAATTGACTTAACAAAATATTAATTTTAAATAAAATGAAATAAAATTTTATTGGAGAGAAAAGTTTCCAATTAATGGAGGTTTAATCTTTTTGCAATTACCTCCAATAGTTTAACTTGGACATTACTTTGTCACGGTCCTGACTTTAGACAGTAATAATTTTCAAAATTTTAAGCGCATTTTGCGCCTTTCCTTTAAATTTTCCCCAATCATATTGAGAAATTGTTCTAGTTTCCCTAAATTATTTTATTTTTCCCAAATCTAAATTTATTATTTTATTTTATATTATTTTCCTTATTTTTGATATTTATCTTTAATTTGGCCTGGTTTTAATCACCCCATCCAGACAATTCATGAGAATTCTGCAATAAGTTGATATAATCGCGCTCTAAATTTACATATTTCACCCCTGATCGCCTGTTTTCTGCCCAGTCCCCATTAGGAATTGACTTGGCCTTTGACATGTGATCAGAGGTGACTTGTTCTGTCAAGACATTTTTGACAGAGAGAATAATTTTCGCCTTCGACTAGTCAACATCTTCTGTCTCAAACTGGAAGATTTCCAAGTGCGATTATGTTGCGTCTCAACGCATACGGTCACATTGCAGCCCGAATTCTCATGTTAGTCTAACTAACCACAACATTTATTATTTGCCCATTATTTGCGTACAAATTACTGGAAAAAAGGCGTATTCGACGGTCTCAATTCGTCAATACATTTTATGCCACGACTGTGACTTCCTCCTCAGCCTAGACATTTTGAACTCATACTCGTCTCAATTGCGTATTCATTTCATTATCGACGGTTCGACGACGTTGTCTGCGGTTTGGTACCTGTTTGCGCGTTCACCCAACGTTTGCGCGTGTCCAGGAGAAGAAACATACTCTTCGTAAGTACGCCTAGCATATGACGACATTTTCCCTAGTGAAGAGCGATATTTTGGTCTTAAATTCGAAGTATCAACGTTCGCCATTTTGTACGGCGCCCGAATTGAATCCTGCACCCATAAATTACAGATTTCACGAATAGACGCTGTCTTAACCTAGCTACCACCCCCGGCAAAGTTTTAAGAGTTGCAGCGCCTGCGAACCTAAATTTTCTGGTTATTACAATCCCTGGAAATTCTTAAATTTCCGAAACCATTGTTAAAAAGTCGACTACGACGTGACAATCTTGGCGAGCTAGACAGGATTCAACTCGAAACGTGTTCTAAGAGAACACAAACCACCATTTTCTTCAGTGAAGACTACGCAAGTATAGGTCGTTATATTTATTTGATTAATTACTTATTTTTGCCGGCACACATATTATTATTTCAACATGGCTTCACGCGACGCTTTGTCGCAATCCAGTGTTTCGGACGTAGAAGCCGAACAAGCGCATACTTTGCCACTTCCAGACTCACCAACACATGAGCCGGACCAACAGCAGGATCTACTAGTACAACCAATCTCTACTGATGTACCATTTTCCAATCCTTGGAGGACATACGCTCAAATGGAAGCGGATCAACTCCAACATGAACGGGAAGCGGCTGCAGCACGGGATCAATGGGAGGAAAATAGACGCCATTTGCAGGACTCACTCATGGAGAGAAGACAAATAGTGGACGGGATGCGAGCGGTTCGAGAAGACATTCAACGAGGACCGCCGCCTCCTTACCAACCTGCGTTTATGCAACCGGAACCACAACAACATCGAAGGAATCCACCTGCACTGACGATGGAAGCATTGATGAGAGTGTTACGAGAGGATAGAAGGGAGTTACAGCACGAACTTCGCCAGGAGTTGCTCGAGTCGATGAGGCAAATTAGGCGCGAGCTGAACGACAGAGTGGAGGAATTTATCCATTCGCACAACGAGCGAACTCAGCCTGAACCACCAGCACCAGAAGCAGGTTCAGGGGCCACACGTCGTGGTCGAGAGGGCGCTCGGGGAGCCGACTTTTCTTTTGGAGATACTGGACGTGCATCGGGACCACGACGCACTGGCTCTTATTCTCCGAGACGACGCCAACAACATTCACAACAGGGAGACACGACTTCCAATGTTCCACGGGACCCACCACCGAATCCTGACCCGGATTCCGCTCAAGGAGGTAGTCAAGGCATACCACTCAGCGCCTCAAGACAGCTGCCTCACACGAGATCTCAACTCTCGTTGGAGTCGGAAGATCAGCGTCAAGCCGCTCAGGTTGGAAGGTATAAACTTAAAGTTGAAAAAATTCCATACTTTGATCCGGATGAGGCTACTTTCGACACAGTGGACCTGTTCCTGGGTAAGCTATATGCGCACATGTTTACCATGGGAGCACCGGAGGGAATATATTTGAAAGTATACGTGGTTCTCGCGCTCCGAAATAGAGCGCAACGTTGGTGGATGGCTCTAACTCCAAAACCAAACAATTGGGAGGACTTTGAATTAATTTTCAGGCAGGTATTTTCCATCAATTCAGCTTTAGCTAATGTTAAGTTGTCTCAGCGCAAACAAAAGCCAGGGGAATCAACTATGTCGTTCCTCAGCGAGATGATTCATTATTTAAATATTGCTGGATACAAGGACAAGGGCTTGCAGTGGGAACGAGTTCAGGGCATGATGCAAACTCAAGTCGTACAATTAATGCGCTCTTGGTGCATCAGGACGATCGACGACGCAGTCAAAATGGGCAACGATGTCGATAATCGCCTTCAATTGGATTCGTTGCGGACTTTTGAGTACAAACAGTGCGGAGTTTCGGACCAGGAGATGCCTTTACCCGCAGGAGTGGGTCCTGCCACACGCACCAGAACAGAGGAGGAGAAGTTAAATCAACAATCTACTTCGTCCAGGTCTGGTCGTTTTTCAAGATTCAACAAAGTATTTACAGCATTGCTCGAGGACATGTCGGCGTGCGCGCTCGATCCAGAGGATCCCAACAGCGAGGAAACCAATAAGGACCCGCCAAAGGAGTCTGCATCAGCGGCAGCACAAAGATCTGATGTCCACGCCATGACTGCGATTACTGCGCCAACACCTAGAACGGATACACAGCACACATGTCCCAAGGACGTTGTCATTTTTCCAGCCGCTAAAGAAGCGCCTTCAGAGCCAAAGCTCCCGAAGAATGCTATGTGGAGAAAAACACCAACGGACAAATGGTTCATGTCCGACAGGCAATCATGGAGGCCTGTGTGCCCCGTTTGTGGCAAGGAGTGGAGTCGCCAGTCGGGAAACGCAAGCGGCCTGCTCAAAGCATGAGTCCAGAGAGCGGGTCGGATACAATCATCAAGGACTCTACTGAGAAGAAGACTGAAGAATCACCAGACGTCGATGGAAGTACAACACCGTCTACTCCGACACCAGAGGCGCCGTCTGCTGTTCGAGAAGACAACAACAAATCATTAACCCCGTCTACGGACATTAAATTAACTACATTAATCAAAACAGATTCAAGTAAATCAAAAATAAAAATACCCGGTGTCGTAACACCACAACCAACAAAATCAGCGCAACTTTCGTCTGTGAAAGCCAAGGAAACCCCCAAAAAACCAACTTCGTTGACAACGCAGAGTGAGACGTTGCAAACAAACTTCGTTCTTTTGTCGCCCGAGGAATTGCAAAAATCCGAAGAGCCAAGAATCGAAATTACGAAGACTGATCGCTTCAACAGAGAAGCACCATATATCAAAATAACATGGGCTAACGTGAGTTTTGTCGCACTTTTGGATTCAGGCGCTCAGACATGTGTAATGTCAGAGTCATTATTTAACAAACTTAAAGCCAATATGGGTTTGGAATTGCTTGAACTTCACGAAACAGTGCGTACAGCGGCCGATGACAAAATTCCAGTTAAGGGATCTGTTAAACTGTCGGTGCGCGCACCTTTGGCCGTTATTTCTTTCATTTGTTTAATTATACCCAAAACATCAGAGGACCTTCTGCTGGGAAGAGATTTCTGCAGAGCGGTTGGTCTGTGCACGGACTTTGAATTGTGCCAGTGGTATTTGAAGGGATCGCCGGAGCGAAGACAATTCATGACTTTAGAACAAGCTAATAAGTCAGAATCTGTTCTTTTATTTCCCATCAAGAAGCCCGATGATACAAAGGACAGCGCCAAGGATGTACCCAAGGTAGTAATTAACAACATTAATTGTATTCTTCTAGAACATCGATCTTTGTCGCAAGAGATTTTCGAATATCCAAATGACGATGCTCAGCACCAAATCAAGAGGATTCGGAATCGTACACGAGATCAGTGGTCATTTATATGGTCACCAAAGAGGAAGGATTCCATTAAAAAATCAAGAAGATTCAATTCATCATTGTTTTCTACGCTTAGCCAACGCAGACGTGCAAGACGACAGCGGAGACGCCTTTATGAATTGTCACCAACAATAAAACAACTTAACACGCAGGGAAGACAGCTTTTGCGTCGTGTGGATGAAAATGCGCTCATGGCCAGAGTACACGATCATTCGACGATTTCGGAGCCGCCTCTGGATGTTAACGTACTACAATATCAACCAAGCAGTGATCCAACGCAACTGGATTGGATTTACGACCAGCTGTGGTCATCATTGACGGTACCCCAAATTCGTTTATTAATTCAGACTCTTCGACCAATTTCGAAAGTATTTCGTGAGGAGGTCGGATTATGTAACAACACTCAGTTTGAAGTAAATTTAAAACCGGACTTTAGACCAATTCATGTGCCTGTAAGACCCGTTAACCCAGCAAAAAAGATGGTAATTGACGCTTATTTGGACCAAAAACTAAAACAAGGCATTATTCGTCGATCAAAAAGTGATTGTGCGGTGGCGCCTGTTGTTGTTCCAAAGAAGACTGGAGACTGGCGTACAGCCATGGATTTTAGACCGATGAATGCTCAGACTTTACCCGATGTCTACCCACTGCCCGACATCGATAATATATTTTCTTATTTAGGAGGATCAAATTGGTTTTCGATCATAGACGGACGAGAAGCTTTCCACCAGATTGGAGTGCGTCCAGGTGACGAGAGATTTCTCGCATTTATTACGCACAGAGGACTTTTCGAATATGTGAGAATGCCATTTGGACCCATTAATGGCCCAGCAACTCTGCAGAGAGCCATGAACAAAACTTTGTCGAAATATCTTTACAAGTTCGTGTTCGTTTATCTCGATGACGTCATAATTTTCAGCAAGACTTTCGAGGAGCATGTACAACATCTCAAAATAATTCTTCAAGCCTTGGATGAGGCGGGATTCACGATGAACGCCAACAAGACGGAATTGTGCAGAACATCGCTCGAGGTTTTAGGACATATTGTAGAGGCTGGACACATTAAACCAAACCCAAATAAGGTGACGGCAATTCAATATTTTCCGGCGCCTACCAACATCAAAGAATTACAAAGATTCAAAGGAATGATTGGTTATTATCAGTCATTTTTTCCAAATTATTCAAAAACATGCGAGGTGTTTCGCCCTTTGCTCAAAAAAGATTCTGAGTGGAATTGGACGATCCAACACCAAGAAGCATTTAATTCACTCAAGAGAGGACTGGCTGAACCAACTCTACACCGAAGATTCCCAGATTGGACCAAGCCATACATACTGCAAACAGACGCCAGCTATTCAGGTTTGGGCGCTGCACTCATGCAATTAAATGATCAAGGTGAACGAACACCAATTGCCTTTGCATCACGTGCATTGAATTCTGCTGAAAAGAATTACAGCGTTACTGAAATTGAATGCTTGGCGACGGTTTGGGCGGTCAAAAGATTTCGTGTATATCTTGAGATGATGAATTTTTATTTAGAAAGCGATCATTTGTCGTTAAAGTGGCTTTTCCAGCAGCGAGAACCAAAAGGACGCCTGGCACGATGGGTTCTGTCCCTCAGTGAGTACAAATTTACATTTCTTTACTGCTCAGGAGCCCAGAATCGTGTTGCGGATGCCCTTAGCCGTGCGCCTGTGGAACCATCGGAACCATTGGATGCAGACGACTCGCCTCTCGTTGATGAAACATGCTACATCGCCTATTTTGACGACCCAAATGATTGGCCAAAATTACCAATAATCAACATTATTGGAATTGGATTGGCTGCGGCACAACAACGAAATAACGCAGCTGTGATGACAAGAGCGCAAAGACGACAGCAGCAAATTAAACCAAAATTGGGCAGGCCAAAAGGTTCTAAAAACAAGAAGAGACCGCCACCAAATTATCAGGTGTTAACTCGAGCCAGAGCGCGTCAACAGAAGCAAGTTTCGACGCCTCCTGGAGCTGTTGCACCATTACCACCTTTAATACCGCCATTGCCATCACCAAATATGCCAACTGCATTGTTTCCGACTCCTAATGTGTTGAGCCCACCTGCAGGACCATCTGGAGCTGCGCGACCGAATTTTGACGGATATGGAGGTCCGGATTCGGATTCGTCGGACGATTCGACAACTTATCAACCAGCATGGATGGGGCGTGCAGGATTTATGCCACAGCAAGTGCGTCAAGATCGATCACAATTTCAAAGAAATGCGACGAGACGCCCTGTTGCTGATGAACAACAAGACGAAGAAGAGGACGAGGCCGAGCGACTCCATGAGGCGCCGCAAGACCACCAACCATTTCGTCTAATACCAACTATTAATGAAATAATTCGTCGACAACACGAAGACACGTGGAGCGCCGAATTAATCGAATATCTTGATCAAGGACATTTGCCCAACGACCAAGTACAAGCAGCGCGTATCAGGCATCGTGCCGTAGATTTTGCTATGTACAAGGGAATGTTATGTCGTTATCCACCGATTGACATAAATAAAATTCGCCGTAGAAGACAAATCTATTTGCCCTTGATGTTACGCGAACAATATTTCAAGGCTCTGCATTACCCGCCGAGCTGCGGACATTTAGGAGTTGAGAAAACACTTCATCGACTCCGGGCCCGAGTTTATTGGCCAAAAATGAAGGAGGACGTTTTGCTTTGGATTCAAAAATGTGAACCATGTCAACGAGCTAAGCCGTTAAATCGCCTTCCATATGGACCAATGATTATGGCCAAACCACGACATTTGTTTCACACAATTTACATCGATTATTATGGTAAGAAACCCCGATCGATTGGAGGACATTGTTACGCATTAGTAATTGTGGATGCCGCCAGTCGATGGTTGGATGTGAGATTGACCGAGACATCTGACTGGAAAACAACAATCAAACAATTGCAAGGATTTATTCAGCGATGGGCATTTCCAAAAGTTATTATAAGTGACAATGCGCCAGCTTTCCGATCAATGGAATTCCAGGCTGCATGTCAGAGTTTTGGCGCCATCAATCGCTACACGGCTGTTTATCACCCACAGGGGAACTTAGCCGAAAGATTAAACCAAGCATTAAAAAACTGCATTTTGGCATATATTGAAGAGCATGTGCGCTGGGACGTTCACATTGGATATTTTGTGCTAGCAATCAACTCAGCCTATCAAGCTTCACTTCAGTATTCTCCTTATCAAATGGTGACGGGACAAGAGGCGCGTTATCCAGGTGATTTCGATTCGGACACCGACGATGGACAGCCGCTGCCGCCAGCACGAGCGCGAGAGACGCATGAATTGATGAGAGAATTGCGAAATAATGCCACTGCAAATTTACAAAAAGCTCAAATTAGACATAAACGTTGGTTCGATCGAAAAAGAAGACCACACGATTTCAAACCAGGCGATTTTGTGTCTATTAAAAATCGACAATTGTCATCAGCGGACCGACAGTTTGCTGCAGGACTTCGACAGAGGACGGAAGGCGTTTACGTAATCCATAAATTAACTGGACCCAATACTGTCATTCTTATGGACAAGGATGGTCGTCGAATGCTGCCGTATAACGTCGTGGAATTGCGCCATTGGTTCAATAATGATGATGATTTGGACCAAACGGACGCAACAATGATCGAAAAACATGTTGCTGCTTTACATCGGAAATTGAAACCATCATCGCTTCATTTTCGATAAAATAACTTAATTTCTTTTCATTTTATAATTTTATTTCTTTCTTTGCTTTACCCAACCTTCTTTCCTTCCTGTGTTTATAATTTTCCCTGCTTTAAACCAAATATTTACGGAGGATAGACGCTGAAAATAGTAAGTAAAGATTAGTTTAGGAATTTGAAATTCATCAATTTAAAATGATGATACAAAATTTACTAAGTCCAAACTCATGCTTCTTCGAAGTGCGTGATTAAATCTCGTTCACGCGAGAGGTCCGTGTCATATTTTATGACGAGGCGACCCCGTAGCGAGACCGCGTGTATTAAAGACATGTGAGGGCACGACTTAGCCACATTTTAATTTGCGTCTGAATAGTCGCGCCTCAAAAAACTTAACAATCACTTAAATTGGATAAATATTGTTAGAAATTGTGCGTCTATCACCCGTAAGTACTTTCTATCTCACAACAATTCATTTTTAATTGAATATTTTCGTTAAAATAACTTTTTCTTTCTGGAAAATTTCCATTTCTTTTAGTTTCACTTTACGATAATTTATTATGGCGTCCTACGATCCAAAAGTAACAATTACGATTCCAAAACCAACGCAAAAAGGTTATCCAAAATACCTGCCGATGCCACCAATTGAAGCGTCGGGCGAAGGACTGGTGCCACGCTTTCATCCGGACCACCCAAACGACCAAAGTTTTCCAAACTATGAACTGTGCCCAGTTTGTAGCGGAACGGGATTTGAAATATACCAACTGCGGGCGCCACGAGAATGCCGAGCGTGTCGGGGCGGCGGTGACTTGCGTCGTTGCAAATTTCGGAAATGGATGCGCCTTATGTTCGCTTATGTATTGGGCTACGAGTCGATAGATAAAACTTCGTTGGCTGGAGTGGATTTTCCGCCGCCGAGGATTCCATTCGGCAGTGCAAACGCCATCGCTCGTTTTCGTCATGCACACGCGTCATATTTGGCACGCATAAAGCAATTGGCGAAAGAGAAGGGAATCCGGCCGTTAACTTGGAAATATCCAGAGGGAGCCTACATAATTGCCGGCGAGCAACCTGCCGAGCTTCCGGACCAGTTTGTGACGCCTGAAGGAAAGACCTACGATGTGGAATCGGGTATAGAACTGTATTTGACGGCGCCTAATGTAATCGCGGATGCGAAAAGAGCGTATTCGGAGCCGGAGAGAGTTGCGGCCGATTTGCCGTTTCAACATTCAAATCTGCGTCCGCGACATACGTACGAGGAGCGGAGCACGCACCGTTTGAAGGAATACACGCAGAAAGTAACGAAAAGGATCGGAGCAGAGGCGAACCGGGACACTCACTTCGTGACGGGACGATCCGGACCAGCATTGGACGTCTCTTCAGTCATCATTGAGGAAAACGGAGCGGTTGGTGGAGCGCCTATTGCGTCGCCTATCATCGAATCGACTAAAGAGCTTTCGTTGGGCGATCAAGTGATTAAAAAGGTAAAGAAGAATGAAGAAAACAGAAGAGAGAGAGAAAAAATTAGTAATATCAACACGATGTCGACCCCGATTATCAAAACGGAATCGAGTGTGACGGCGGCGGAGGCGAAGTCAACCAACGTTACTACGGTGACCACTGCTGCGCCAATTGTCATTCCTTACTTTTATGTCGTGAAGAACAAATCGTCTTCGATTGAGACGTCTGAATCAAGCCAAGCTGCTCGATCTGTCGACACCACTACTGTGACCCAATCGAATGTGACGCCCAAGATGATGACTTCAGTTGCTGCGACATCAGTGCCGATTACGTACTCCAAAATTGCAACTTCAAACACACAAATGGACACAATTGCTGATTTTAATACAAAACTAATTAAAGCTGATTTTTCCCCACAGGTTGACCGAGATATTAAGGCGTTACTAAACTTTACACCGTCTTCATCCATCGCGAATATCGCTGCCGAGATTGCGAGAGATGCGGAGGAGTGCGCAAAGATCCACGACGTCAAGAAATTGGAAAACAAGATTTCTAATCCAATTGCTAAGGCCATTTCGGCGGTCTCAAACGGATCAACGTCGTCTGAGGGATGCGCGTCTCTGAAGCCACGTTATCTCCAGGGATTCGACCGAAATGGATGTACGATGCGCCCAGACCGTATTTTCACTCAGATGTCCGAAATATTCCGGCGCCACGAGCTTGAGATACTGTACCCCATGGAGAACAGGGGTCAAGGACGAATCAACCTGAGATCGGAAGGATGGAGCGAACTCTTCAAGATGTCGATTAATTTGGATTTCAACGTCAGCGACTCGGACTTCAAGACGGTCGTCGGAACGATTTTCGGACGCCTCGGGAACATCGCGAAGGAAATTGAAGCGAAAATGACAAAGGACTGTACCGGAGACGAACACGCGGTCCATCACCTCATTGTGCACGCCGTGCACTTTAATTTAAAAGAGATCATCACCCAAATGCATCAGAGTCGTCGTGACGCTGTCAAACGATTTCGAGAGGCCGACGCGCTCAAAGAGGCCCAGCGACTGGAGGACGAGAAAAATGCGCCCGCCAAACCACCACTGGATCCAAAATTGATCATGACGGAGGATGAAATTAAGAACTTTTCAGAGAAAATTCTCATCGAACTGGCGCCTGAGAAATTGGTGCAACAATTCGAGGATGCGATTGCTGAGAATCCAAGATTGGCGGATCCCCGAACCAAATATTCGTTCAGATACGACCCCGTAATTGTGGCGGACACAGGAGTACTCGCCTCGGAGTTATCATCGGATGTGGATTATTCGATGTCGGATGTCGAATCGCTTCGCGAGTCAACGGGCGATGAGGAAAACCACAAGGCATTTCTGGCGGCGCGGGAACACGACAAAATTGAAGTGATTCAGGTCGACGAGCCTTTCAGACTTCCTGGAGTAGGACGAGGCGGTGCAAAGGCTGGACGTCGATCGCCGTTGATGTCGAGGATGCCAAAAATGATTTTGACACCGCCAAAGGAGAGTGACGACAATACAAGCGAGGTTGTCACGCGTGAGAGTTTACGCGAACCGGTCGAACTGAAGCCTAAGGAGAAGCGTCTCGTGGAGCCAACTTGCGCATTAGCAATCATGGAGGAGATTATCCCGATTGATGATATTTTCTACTCATTGCCGTGGGAGCCTAAAATCGAATTGGTCGTGGATTGGAGTGTTCTGACGCGCCTTTTCGAAACGATCATCTTTTCGGACTTGCAGCTTGACCACAGCGCGGGCGAAAAGTTATTGTCCATCATTAAACAGTATTATGTTGGAGATTTCCTGTACCGAGTGAACAGAATTAGCCAAAAATGTTACGCGACTTCTAAACAACAGGTGAGAGTGATCCTCGTGAAAACAGCGCTTAGACTGGTCTATTATGCGATGGACGGTCAGGGCGCGTCTGCATTTTAAGAAAATAAAATTCATGAATTGACTTTGAAAACCTACAAGTGACTTTGCGCCTCGGACCCATATACGAACTGTTGTGTGTGTGTGGACTTTATTGTGATAATTGTGATACAAACGATAAGTGTTATAATTGTTTAAAATGTGATTGTTATACGCCTCGATGAAGATTTTTTACGTAAAGTTCCGTGAAAACTCAAACGCCTACGAAAGAAGATAATATTCGTTTGCGAACTTTTTATTTTTTGATATTTATATTTTACTAATCATTTTTGCTAATCATTTTTATTAACCATTTGTGATCATTGAAATTTTGCTATCCTTATATTGTAATAATTGACGCCAAATCAGCGCCTAATCAATATTTTTATTTACTAATAATTTACATTTTTATAGAAATTTTGCCACCCATAGGCATTGTTAATTAATCTTGAATTATTTTATTTTCTAGTCATAACACAAAGTACCATTGTTGATGTCAAGTGTTATCAAATAATTTAACAAATTTTATAATTTTATTTAGAATTTAGTCGTAATTAGCGCCTAAACGTCTATTGATTTTGTTAATTTTTAATCAAACGATTTTTTACAATATTCCTCTCCTAAACCCATTTGTTTGTGTTTGTTTGTTTTTGTCTGTAATTGCGCCAAGTTGTGCGCCTGTTGCGTCTGTCCAAATAAATCCCTACCTGTGTTATGTGTTTATTATGAGATTAATGTTGTTGATTCATTATTTTTATTTATTTATATGTTCGAATTTTTATCAATCATGTTGTTAACTCCATTTAGATGTTGATTATATAAAAACCATATAATAAACATCTAGGTGGGGGGGAATGTCACGGTCCTGACTTTAGACAGTAATAATTTTCAAAATTTTAAGCGCATTTTGCGCCTTTCCTTTAAATTTTCCCCAATCATATTGAGAAATTGTTCTAGTTTCCCTAAATTATTTTATTTTTCCCAAATCTAAATTTATTATTTTATTTTATATTATTTTCCTTATTTTTGATATTTATCTTTAATTTGGCCTGGTTTTAATCACCCCATCCAGACAATTCATGAGAATTCTGCAATAAGTTGATATAATCGCGCTCTAAATTTACATATTTCACCCCTGATCGCCTGTTTTCTGCCCAGTCCCCATTAGGAATTGACTTGGCCTTTGACATGTGATCAGAGGTGACTTGTTCTGTCAAGACATTTTTGACAGAGAGAATAATTTTCGCCTTCGACTAGTCAACATCTTCTGTCTCAAACTGGAAGATTTCCAAGTGCGATTATGTTGCGTCTCAACGCATACGGTCACATTGCAGCCCGAATTCTCATGTTAGTCTAACTAACCACAACATTTATTATTTGCCCATTATTTGCGTACAAATTACTGGAAAAAAGGCGTATTCGACGGTCTCAATTCGTCAATACATTTTATGCCACGACTGTGACTTCCTCCTCAGCCTAGACATTTTGAACTCATACTCGTCTCAATTGCGT
Organism: Strigamia acuminata; assembly: GCA_949358305.1. NCBI lineage: Eukaryota > Metazoa > Arthropoda > Chilopoda > Geophilomorpha > Linotaeniidae > Strigamia > Strigamia acuminata. Next base: position 9,425,695 of record OX442319.1, on the reverse strand, counting down.
ATTCATTTCATTATCGACGGTTCGACGACGTTGTCTGCGGTTTGGTACCTGTTTGCGCGTTCACCCAACGTTTGCGCGTGTCCAGGAGAAGAAACATACTCTTCGTAAGTACGCCTAGCATATGACGACATTTTCCCTAGTGAAGAGCGATATTTTGGTCTTAAATTCGAAGTATCAACGTTCGCCATTTTGTACGGCGCCCGAATTGAATCCTGCACCCATAAAATACAGATTTCACGAATAGACGCTGTCTTAACCTAGCTACCACCCCCGGCAAAGTTTTAAGAGTTGCAGCGCCTGCGAACCTAAATTTTCTGGTTATTACAATCCCTGGAAATTCTTAAATTTCCGAAACCATTGTTAAAAAGTCGACTACGACGTGACAACTTTTTACTTTTTTTTCATAAAAAGGATATAAAAATTTTATTCTTGAGCTCTGGTTTTTTTACACTCGTTAATTGGTTGCATTTTTAGGTGAACTGCATGTGGCCATTACAGTACAAAGGAAACAGAACTTTTGTGGGAAACGTTGTAGAATAAACTACTGCAGAAACTGCAAAATCATCCAAATATGATTTCAAGTATTTTCAAGTTTTTTTTCAATTTTTCAACTGTTTTCACTTCAAGTGTTTTCATTTCATGTTTTTTCATTTCAAGTATTTTGATAATGTTTTAAGCTTACAAGAAGCTTTACCGATAGAATGCTGCTTATAGCCCAAACTTTAACCATACCGCAGCTGTTTAGTTTTCATAATCATCTTCAGTTTTTGGATGATTCTTTGTGGACAAGATGATTCCTCCTTGGAAATACAATCGAATGTGAAAATGACAATTGCTTTAGCCAAATCGAACCGTATCAAACCCTTTTACCCTATCAATGTGACACCAACAGCTCATTGCGCAGATTGTGGCAAAGACATTAATTTTTCCAATCGAGGATGTCTATACAAGGAGCAAGGTGGATCCTCAACTAATTGTCCCAACAAAATATTAATTTTAAATAAAATTTATTTATTCTTGATCTCTGTTAATTTGCTTGTTGCATTATATTTGATGAGAGTTGTATATATTTTTATAATCACTGCATATAGATTATTGCATCACAAAAATCCTATCTGCAACTAACTTTCATAACTTTTATAACACGACTTATGTATATTTTGTAAATACAGAAGAGCTAGCTGCAATCAGTTAAAAAATTTCCATTAATGAAGCACCTCGACTTGTCCTTTTGCACAAACATTACGGAAGTTGGGATTAGATCTTAAATTGGCGTGTTTATCGCCCGTCGGTTCCAACTATTCACTTAGTTCCGGTATTTCCCACATTTACAAGAAGCTCTACTAAATTACTTCAAACATAAAACAAAGTGCTCAAACTACTTCCAGAGCCGAAATAAATCCTATTTAACATTTGTGGTCAATTGCTTCGACAAGTGATATACACATTCAGATTCAACAATGCATGCAAAATAATGTGTTTGCTGGCCGTTGTCTAGTCCACATGAGGCCCAACAAAATATTAATTTTAAATCAAATAAAATTAAAGTTTCCAATTCATAAAGGTTTGTGTGAATTCCACTCATTTGCAAAGTGTGAACTTACGATACAAATTCATGCAAATGCCACACTTATTTCTGAAGTGTGGTCTTACAATACAAAAATAATACACATTCAACACAATGGAACCAAAAATGTAATGAAATGTAGCGAGTAGTTGAAAAAGAGATGTTTATTGCCTTGTTCTTTGTCCCATGATAATTATAAGTCAAACTTACGCCCAATTCGGTTTGTTTTTCCGCCCCTGCGCTTGTTGTTATTAAAGCTCGATGTAGTTGCGGGACGCGGGGTTTTAATATCTTAGTATTTGGAATTGTTTTTACAATTCATACCTGTTGTTTTGTTTCGTCCTCGGATGGTTGGACGTTCGCAGCCTCGCTCATCGGCACGTCCTATCGTTTCTGATCGCTCGGTGTTAAGTAGGAATTTGGGTTTTCAATTTCATTATTTTTCGGGGTAATTAATTTTAGCTATTTTACGAGGATTAATGTCTTTATTTCTCTGATGTATTTTCGTGTATTATGTTCAAGTTTATTATGTGAAAGCTTGTAATTGTTTACTTTAGTTGGCACTGCTGAGCAGTGAAGCTCTTATGCCCCTTGATTTGGCACTGTATTACATTTTTAGGCCTAAGTGGCAACAATTACCATTATATTTCCGCCTATTGTATTTGACACGTGCTCCCACGTGCCTTTGTTTTTGTGCCGTTGCTACGGCAGTTGTTATTAAGATTTTATCCATTAAGTTTGTCGTTATGTTTTCTGTTCCGTGAATAAAAACGGTTTTGTTTTGGTGCTAAGGCTTTTTCTTTGGTCTTACTGCTTCAACCAGGCAACAAGTGAGCTTTGCAAAACGACCGGGAAAGACTGAAGCCACCACCAGATTCCAGGGAAAGGAGAGCGCAACTCTCTCCTTGACAGTGTCGCGGTTTAGGCCCAAAAAACGGCCATTTGCACTCGTCCTTCATTACACGATTGTTTGCCAGCCCCCACGATCACACAGGACTGCTGGAAACAAGGTTCTGCCAGGCGTAGGACCGAAACAGCAACTTTTAGAGTAAGCTCCGCCCACCCGTTGCCACGCCCGTTTCCATAGAAACCAATTTTTAACAATTGAAAATTAATTACTGGGACTTAATTCTGGTTTCTGTGTGCAACTTGAATTGTTTTGCCCTTCCAATTGTTAGATTTATTGGTGCCAACCGTGTGTTATCTATATAAATCAGTGATTGTTTGTTAAGACCAGTAGCGCCTGGCGACAGAAAAGCTCCTCAGCCAGGAGTGACTAATGCCGTTTCTTGGTTTTTCGCGTGTTCTAGGTTTTTTTTCTTTTTTTTCCTAACAAGGGGGGGCTAGCGCCCCCCTTGACCCCCCGCGAACCTCACCTTACCTGGTTTTTCTAATGTGGTGGAAAAATGGGCACTTATTTAGTGGGGATATGGTATTACGCGTTAGTCATTCCTGGTTTGTGTCTTTAATTTCATTGGTCTCCTGGCTGAGGAGCTTTTCTGTCGCCATCCGCTTCTGTTAAAACCAAGGTTGTTCTGTTTGAAAAGGCATCATATTCCAATTTGGATTTATTCTGCACCGTCTAAAGTTTGTCCTTTCTTGGTTTTTACCATGTGGCCGTCGAATTTTTCGTCATCAAAACATGATAAACCAAGATGGATTAATCATTAGGTTATACTAGTGTGTAGTTTGTGTAATACAAACTTAAACTTTATATTTTCTTTTCTTTACTTAGTAATGAGGACTGCAACCGTATCCATTTTAGATGATTTAATGGTATATCGGGTACATCAAGTGCCATGCTCCCATTATCAGCTGACACAGAAAAAGGGTTTAAACTAGGTTTTCATTACTTGTTCGCTAGTTAAACGTATTTTTTTTATGTGAAATTTGTTTAACTTGACAATATTCAATACTTTGTGGTGTTCATCCACATGGTCCGAGTGCCATAAAACAAGTCTCAAGTCAAAAAAGATTTTGAAAGGCAAATTTTCCTGGTCCTGAAATGATTTGCGGAGCATTTTATATCGTTTACGACCTTAAAACCGCTAAGTGTCTTTTCTGCAGTGAATTGTTTATTTTCGGCGATCTTGATGCGTTTGGTGGGTATCCAGGTGCATTGTAAGCCAGCAAAACAATTCGTAATGCAAAATTTATTGGCGGGTAGGGTTGGACTGGGCCATGTGGGAATGGTGTTGCAGTGGCCGGTTATCGGTCACAAGTTGCTGGACCGCATCCATTTATGGATGGCGATACTGAATTGTCGCTGGGACACTTGGTAGATTAGGCTCCATTGAGTTATTGTATTAATACAGCAAAGAAAAATCAATCAAATACAATAACGTTGAAAGAGCAATTACACTCTTTAAACTTTACAAGTACTTTCTAATTTTGTTTTTGTTTAATCTTTATTCCATTACCTTCAATCGTTTAACTAGGACTTTACTTTTTACTTTTTTCATAAAAAGGATGTAGAAATTTTATTCGTGAGCTCTGGCTTTTTTTTACCCTCGTTAATTTGTTGCATTTTTCGGTGCACTGCACTGCAAGTGGCCATTACAGTACAAAGGGGACAAAATTTTTTGTGGGCGACGACTTACTGTATGTTACAAATGAAAATAATATATATATGTTAGACCCATGTGTCTGAAAGGGAAAATCTCTATTTTTTGGCTGCATTTGAGCGCCGGTTGTATTTTAATTCCCCGACATACATTTGCAAGCGGAAAGCACTACTGGCGATGTTTCTTATTTGGATATTGAGAAATGAGATGTGGGCTTTGCTGCACCTTTCAATCTCATCCACACCTACGCCGACTCCATCAAGTCGACTCCAACAACTTGTTACTTCCGTACAACTGTTTTCTCTCAACGACAAGAAAAACAAACTTAAATGATGGATATGCCACTATACTCAAACTCACCATAAGAGACACACCACTAACAACAGTTCCTATTGGCCGAGCCCACCGGAAACTGTGGCCGAGCCTATTTACTCCTTACTGCTGCCTGTATTATTCTACCAGGAAAAGTAGGTTTCTTGTGATTTTTATTACTTTGTTTATTTTCGGTATTTGAAATGGTGTAAATTGACTTATATGTAGTAATAAAATATTGTAAAAAGTCTGAAAGCAATGTGTTATGTTTTAACTTCTTCAAATTACATGATTGTTTAGTTCGTTAAATTTATCGGTTGCTTTCTCCAGCTGGTTTTCAAATGTAAGATTGATTGTTATGTCTGGACACAAAATGGCTTCTCGTAACTCAAGCGTTTGTATTTTGGCCTACTTTTATGTAGCCCTACACCAGTGAATAGGCGGCCAATAGGAACTGTTGTTACTGGTGTGTCTCTTATGGTGAGTTTGAGTATAGAAAGAAATTTAATAATGAATGAAATCAACATGATTCTTGCCTTGGCTACAACCCACCACAACGAATGGTAACACTAGCCACTGGCCTTTATGGCTATACGTTTTTATAATAAAATGCTACTTTTAACCCAGTTTAGCCATACACCGCAGCTCGTTAATTTTCAACATCATCTTCAGTTTTTAGATGATTCTATGCGGACAAGATCATTCCACCTGCGACAGACAGTAGAGTATGAAAATGACAATTGCCTTAGGCAAATCGAACCAAACCAACAACTATATTTGCTACATTTCACCCTATCAATGTGACACCAAGAACATTTTGCTCAAATTGTGGCGGGAACATTTGTTTTACAGACCGAGGAGACCTCCGTGGAGCACGATGGATCATCAACTAATTCCTCTCCTCGTTCGAGAGAGGAATGCAACTCTCCGCTCCATCACGACCATCCAAACCGAAAACATCGAATTCCTAAGAATGTCTGACCCCCCACAAACCTAACCAAACCAGTCTTCTTAATCAAATCTTCCTCCAGGGAGTAATGTTTGGCGACAAAATGAAGGGCATTCTTTCAAAAGGATGCTGAAACAACTAATTGTTGACGCTTCACCTGTGGGTTTTGGTGCCGTGTTGACACAGCGACAAGAATGGATTGAGGAGACCGATTGCGTTCGCCGACCATTGGTAGCCAGGGATTGATGACGACATGGAATTCGCAATCCATATTAGTGCCTAGCAACTCGCCTTTCTCTTTTTGTAATAAAACAGTTGACACCCAAGATCTAATCAGTTTACACGCCTCATTCTCTAAATCTGTCACAGATTTAACAAAAGTTAAATTTTTTTCTGTGTGCTTTCTTGATGTTTAAATATTTTGTAAATATAGAAGAGGTAGCTGCAATCAGTTAAAAATTGTCCGTTAATGAGCACCTCAAATTGTCCTTTTGCACAAACATTACTGAAGTTTGGATTAGTTCGTTAAGCTCTAAAGTTCAGGTGTTTTCATTTTAACATTAGGTGCATTCAAAGTCAAATGAATTATTTGACTGAAATGACTGATTTGACTGATTTGACTGATTTGACTTAACAGTCACAGGAAATGATGCAATTTACATCATCAGATGATAATCGAAATTTGAAAAATCATAATCTGCTTATTTTCATGATTTTTTACAAGCTTTTCAAGACTTTTCACCCAGTTTTTGACGATTTTTGACGATTTTTACAGTTTTTGACGATTTTTACCGAGGCTTTCACGATTTTTACCCAGTTTGTCACGATTTTTACCCTTTTTACCCAGTTTTTCATTATTTTACACGATTTTTACCCAGTTTTTCACGATTTTACATGATTTTTATCGTTTTTCACGATTTTACACGATATTTACCGAGGTTTTCACAATTTTTATCTTGTTTTACACGATTTTTTACGATTTTCACCCAGTTTTTCATGATTTTTACCTAGTTTTTAATGATTTATTTTATCCATTTTTACATATATAAAAAATGTTTTAAAATCTGTTAAAAAGCATGCATTTTTTTAAAAAAATATTTACTAAATAACACTCATGTATTTTTTGATATTTACAGAAAAACATTCATTTATTTAAAAAATATTAATTTAATATGTTCAAAAAAAAATTAACTTACTTTAATATATTCACAAAAAAAAAACATATTTTATTTAATTTATTTAATTTAATTTAATTTAATCCAATATATTTACTAAAAAATTAACTCTTTATAAAAATAAAAATATTAATGTTGAAAAAGTACTATTTTCACTAAAAAAAAATCCACTGCCCAGTGGAAATGCTCAAAACATAAATTACATGCAAACGAGGTTCAATGTTTGCAGGTTAGTAGCGCTCTTACAATTAGGTGAGTAAAATGCTAACAGAACACTAAGCTAGTTTACAATAATATTCAATGAATAAATTCAAAAAAAAATTCAAAAATTCAAATAAATCAAGAAAATCTTCAAAAATGATGTTTTCAAGAAGTTGAAAGGTTTGTGAAGTCATCTGGTGCACTTCACGTGCTTTTCCTTGGAAATCTGGTCCAAAATATCCATAATTCTACTGGTTGAAATATCCGAAACAATCCACACACTTCACGTGTATTTTTCTGGTCAAAATGTCCGAAATTCGCAATTTTCGCTGGTCTATGGTGTCCAAATCGATTCCCACACTTCACGTGTGTTTTCCTCTCGAAATTTGGGTCCAAAAAACGTCCAAAAACATGCAAAACGTTCAAAAATGCCTCGCACGAGTCCAAATAGTACAAATCGTCGTCTGGGCGCTTTCTGTGCTGCACGGCACGTCCTTCGCGAACGTTTCGGCGACGTTCCTCGTTGTTCGCGAACGTCCGTGCGACGTTCCTCGTTGTCCGCGAACGTCTGTGCAACGTTCCTCGTCGATTAGCGGTCGACGCCGCGAACGTGTCGGAAATGTGCGGCCCTGGCAATCGTACGATCGACGTGCGCTCGAAAACATAAATTTGTTTTTTAAAATGTCAGCAATTACTAACCTTGCTTTTGCCTAAGTATGGCTGTTCAGCTAGGTAATGAGCACTGCTCATTTCTTGAGTCCTTGACCAGTTTCTTGCTGGATTCCTCTTTTCATGATAGACTGACTGGGGGCATCCATCTTGAATGACTTATTCCAGTGGCCAAATAATTCATGTGCTCAGCCATGATTGGAGGAATTTTTCCATCAGCCACTTATTGATAAGTCATGATTGGAGTGACTTATCAATAGGCCACTTATTGCAATTGAATTATCTTTTCAGTGATGTAAATTACATCATTTCCTGTGACTGGTAAGATATTTCAGCCACATCAGCCAAATAATTGTTCACTTTGTATGGAGTTTAACCAAATGACTTACGTGAATTATTGATAATTCAGATTATGATAAGTCAAATTTAAATTTTAACTTTGAATGCACCTATTGGCTTTATTTGTATTCAAAATGCCGCCACTGGCCTTGGTGCGTTCCAGACGCTTCGCGATTCCAACTATTTACTGACTTGTAAGTTCTAGATTTTTCGGCACAATTCAACCATTTCATCTGCCTCATCTGACGTTTCATTAGTCATTTCTTTCCTCAGATTTTCCGTTTTTTCATTTTTTTTTCATCGTTTTGGTTTTTTTTCCCTGTTTTTCCCTCGTTTTTTCGTTTTTCGTCCCATTTTTCCTCGTTATTTTTCGGTTCAAAGTGTTAATTTTTAAGTTTTTCTTTCCGTTTATAGCTACATCGAAAGTGCGTTCACGTTTCCATTTTGTATAAACGCGTCTTTTTTGTTGAAAAGCGACGAACATTACGGATGTAGTCTGAGTAATGCATGCTTTTTGCTCAGATTGCAGAATGGACATTTGCTTTAGTGATCGAGGATGCCTACAAGGAGCAAGGTGGAACCTTAACTAATTGGCCCAACAAAAAATTAATTTTAAATAAAATGAAATAAAAATTTTATTGGACAGAAAAGTGTCCAATTAATGGAGGTTTAATCTTTATTCAATTACCTCCAATAGTTTAACCAAGGAGGTGAGAAGGAGATGTAACTCAATAACCACTTCCGCCACAATGCTCACCTTCTGTGAGATGACGTCACTAAATCTCAAGTCGCCATTTTGCATACAACCTAGTAAACACTACTGTTACGGTGATAACAATTTTTATTGGTTATGTCGAATTTTATCGGTTTTATGTCGATTTTTCTTAGTTTTATGTCGATTGTTATTGGTTTTGTATCGATTTTTATTGGTTTTACCGATTTTTATTGGTTTTACCGATTTTTATTGGTGTTCTCAATTTTTATTGTTTTTTTTTTGTCGATTTTTATTTCTTTTAGTTGCTTTCAGTTGATTTTTTCTTGATTTTAGTTGATTACTTATCGATTTTATTGATTTTTAGTTGATTACTAATCGATTTTATTGATTTTTAGTTGATTTTTTATCAATTTTATTGATTTTTGATTGAATTTTTCTTGATTTTAATGATTTTAGTAATTAGATAATCAAGTAGAAATCAATAAAATCAATAGATAATCAAGTAGAAATCAATAAAATCGATAAGTAATCAACTAAAATCAATAAACAATCGACTCAACGCAACTAAAAGAAATAAAAATCAACAAAAAAAACAATATAAATTGATAAAACCCATAAAAATCGATACGAAAACCAATAAAAAGTGACATTAAACTTATAAATATCGATAAAATCAATAAGCAATCGACTCAACGCAACTAAAAGAAATAAAAATCAACAAAAAAAAACAATATGAATTGATAAAACCCATAAAAATCGATACAAAACCAATAAAAAGCAGGGCTGGACTGGGAACAAATTTATTGCCGGGAAATCTGGGTGTCCGGGCCACAATTAATGAAGTCGGAACAGGTCACAGCAGGCTGCGACAGACCACAGCGGCCACGGGCCAGTCCAGCACTGATAAAAAGTGAAATTAAACTAATAAAAATCGATAAAATCAATAAACAATCGACTCAACGCAACTAAAAGAAATAAAAATCAACAAAAAAAAAACAATATAAATTGATAAAACCCATAAAAATCGATACAAAACCAATAAAAAGTGACATTAAACTAATAAAAATCGATACAAAACCAATAAAAAGTGACATTAAACTAATAAAAATCGATAAAACCAATAAAAATTGATCCAAAACCAATAAAAATCGACTTAAAATCAATGAAAATCAGTTATTTAGTTACTAGGTTGTGTGCAAAATGGCAGTCAAGTATCCCATCATGCAATGCACTCGTTGCGCATGCGCATACCAACTAGTCTGCGCATGGAACCCGAGTTTTGTGTGGAGTTACATCTCCTTCTCACCTCCTTGGTTTAACTTGGACTTTACTTTTTACTTTTTTTATAAAAAGGATATAGAAAATTTATTCTTGAGCTCTGGTTTTTTTTACTCTCGTTAATTTGTTGCATTTTTAGGTGGACTGTATGTGACCATTACAGTACAAACGAAACAGAATTTTTATGGAAAACGTCTTAGAATAAACTACTGCAGAAACTGCAGAATGTCCAAACATGATTTCAAGTGTTTTTAGGTTTTTTTTTTTCATTTTTTCAACTGTTTTCACTTCAAGTGTTTTCATTTCAAGTATTTAGTTTTCAACATCATCTTCCGTTTTTGGATGATTCTTTGCGGATAAGATCAGTGTGAAAGAAAACGACAATTGCCTTAGCCAAATCGAACCGTATCAAACCCCTTTGAAAGTTACCGTACACCAGCGCAGGAGGCGAGCGAAGCCTTCTTGATGCAGTTCTTAGAAGACGGGAATTTCTGCATGATTCAACGCGATTCAAAATGGACATAATTGTTTGTGTGCGATGTCTTAGAAACTGCAGAATGTCCAAACGTGATTTCAAGTGTTTTCAAGTGTTTTCAAGTTTTCAAGTGTTTTCATTTCAAGTGTTTTCATTTTACAAGAAGCTATGCTGAATTACTTCAAACATAAAACAAAGTGCTCAAACTGTACTCCCAGAGCCGAAATAAATCCTATTTAACATTTGTGGTAAATTGCTTCGACAAGTGATATTGTTACGCGGTAGAGCCGTACCGTGTATCGGCTGGCTCTGCTCGCTCTGTTTAGGCATTTAATGCAATGAATTCTCACTAGACGGCGCTGTGCACCTAATTAGATGCACAGACCGTTCAACTTAGTTAATAGGGGGAATAGGAGTTTACTTAGTGAGTTGATTAAGCCAGAGAGCTCAGATCTCTTTTGATTCTCAAACTATTACCTTCACCTACTACTGCCAGCCGGTTGACGGTCAGGCAGGACTAGGTTTCCTGAATTGAATTGAATAAACAACAGCATCATCCTTATTTGATTTGAATGAACCATTTATGTGTTTTAGGTTTAATAAATGAACAAATGTAATAAGAGCTGATGACCGAACATTTACATTAGTAAATGTCCGACTTTGAACAATAAAGCCAACAGGCATTTTACATATAAAACCCTGTGTCATTCTTGAGTGAATTCATGTCACGTAGGACTAAATCAATCCCCATTTAGCCACGTAACAACTGGTGGAGATGCGGTCTCGATTGTAGCCCGTTTAGATTTAAAATCCCATTAAAATTGGATTAAAATTGCCAAAATAATTTAATAAAAATCTAGAAATAAAAACTTGAAAATTGCTGATTTTATAGCAATTATCTTGAATGACTCAGAGTTGGTAAAGATAAGTGAAGTCACAGCTTGAATATTTAATGTCATTGTGTGAAAAAATTTGCATTTTGGAAATGAATAAAGGGTTTAATTGTTTATTAGGGATTAATAAATTGATTTACAATTGTTATAATTGGAATAAATAAAATATATAGTGTATAAATACTAATTTTGATATTTATTTACAGGAAATTTTGTGAATTTATAGGAATTGAAAAAATTGTTTTGAAATGTTATTGATGGATTATTTTCTTTGTAATTTTGAGTGTAATATTTATGTATTATATGCTAATAACACTTTAAGTTTTCAGGTAATGAATTCGTGTTAGTGTATTCAGTGTTTAGAAAGTGAATCAGTGCTAGTGAAAGTGATAAAAAGCGCAATATAAAGGCTTTAGTGTGGCTAAGCCAATAAAATTGTCGCAGTTTAATACGGATAATCTTCAAGATTTACAAAATTGGGAATTGCCCGAACCGGATTTGAAATTTATCGCTACTAGAAAGAAAAGGAACACTGGATCCGAATCTGACACTGAACCTCAGAAGGAAGATAAAGAAGTCCGATCTCAACCTCAATCAATCCTACAGAAGTTGGATTTCGCTACTCCGTTAATAAAATTAATTCCACAAAAAGGTTTAGAAGAAATAATAAAGACATTTACACCAGTAAAGACTAAACCAGTTCCAACACCAATTGAACCAAATTTTCCAAAAATGACATCACCACAGACTCCAACGGACGTATTGACCGACTTATTGAAGAGTTTGGTAGTGCAGAAGCGACCTGTTGTCACTTATGATACAGAAAAGGGCAACATCGACCAATGGCTTGTGGCATATGAAGCTACAATAGGAACAGATGATGAGAGAGTAAAACATCTAGCATTAGCCTTAAAGACTGATGGATTGGCATGGTTTGTGGAACAACTAAAGAAGAATCCGACATGGAAATGGACGGATTGGAAACCACAGATCGAGAAAAAATTTAGAAGAAGCCAAGAAAATGTTTATAATACTCTCCACTTCATGAAACATAAAGAGGGTACAGCAGATGCCTTCATGAAGAAAGTCTTGGCCGAATGTGCGTTTATTCTACCAGAAATGACTGAAATTCAGAAAATAAATTATGTTTACCAAGGTTTGAAGCCTGCAATGCAGAAGATGATGATAACAGTATTTCCATCGACGTTAGAAGAAATGGAACAGAGACTTAAATTGTATGAAAGTCACAAAACAGAAGAACCAGCGGATCTACTGCTCACAATGTTCAAAAAAGTTGTAGATGAAAAGGTGAACCCTACGACAACAGGTATACTGTCTGGAATAGGGGGATCCCCAGTAAGCTACGCCGAGTTATTAGCTGAAAATATTAAATTAAAACAGCAAAAGCTCGTAAGTGAGTCAGTAGAGCCACAACAATCGGTTCCATTATTCATACAAGGCGAGTGGTATATTCCAGCATCGCAGCGCGGACAGAACTTTAGAGGTAGATATAACAGAGGTAGACAACGGTCAAATAGCAGTCCGACAACAACGCGTTCATGTGGATGTTGGCATCGTTATGGTTGTGAACATAACACATCAGCGCCACAGGAGCAACAACCTCAAGAGAATAGAGGGAACCCAAACAACAAAAGGTGGTTTAAGAAGAAAAGGACACAAGGGGGTGGTAAAACTAACCCTAATCCTAAGCAGAACCCACAACAAGGTCAACAAGAAGAGGAAAACTAGTGGGTCGGCCACAAAGAAGATGTCACCATCAACAAGGAAGATGTTGTCATCCAAAGAAGAAAAGAAAAAGTAGAAAAGAAAAGATAATCGTAGTCAATATGAACATTTCAGAATCTCTATTGGAAATTCCAGTAATAGTGAACAACATGGAAGTCAAGGCAGTTATGGACACTGGAGGAAAACGCAATGTTATCAGCGAAGAGCTTGCTGAAGCTCTACAGTTGAAGTACCCGCCCAGCCCAAACATTCGATTGCAAGGGGTAAGCGGAGAACTTGTGACTCCAATAGGAAAAACCAAGATGAACATAACAATTGGTGAATTAACATACAGGATCGAGGTCCTGATTGTTAAAGGATTTCATTATGAATTACTGCTAAGTGACCCATTCATGCTGTTCGCGAAGTGTGTGTTAGACTACGACAAACAAAAAATCTTTGTGGGCCGAACTAGTGGAAAGGAAGTGTCATTTCCAATGAATAAAACTTTTGTTGATCAGAATTATGTTGCGAGGGTAATGAAAAACATCACTATACCACCAATGCACGAATGCATTGTTCCCATCTATTTGAATAAAGCAATAACATTGGACATGTTTGTGCAACCATTGCATAATGTTACTGATAGATTTGCTGTGATAGGTTGTAAAACTTTAACAGATTTCAAGAACGGAAAAGGCATCATTCGAGTGGCTAACCCAACCAAGAAGACAGTCTTTCTGAAGGAGAAGTCAGCAATCGCAAAAGCTTATTATGTGGTTGATGTTGGGGTGTTTGATGAAAAACAGGTACACTGTTTTGACTTTGACGCCTCAATAGCAAAAGACAAAATGAATAAAGACCAACAAGAGCAAATGCGACAACTTCTTCAAAAGAATCAAGACAGATTTGCTGTTTCTGACAAGGATTTGGGAAGAGTTCAAGTGTATAAGCATAAAATCGATACTGGAGACCATGAACCAATACATTTGCAACCGTATCGTCGTTCTATGAAGGAAAAAGAAGTCGAAGCTGAGGAAACAAAGAAATTGCTTGATATGGGAGTGATAAGGGAATCAGAAAGTCCCTGGAGCGCGCCTGTATTGCTAATAAAGAAAAGAGATGGTAAGTGGAGATTTTGTGTCGACTGGAGACGTTTGAATGCGATAACAAAGAAAATGGTGTACCCATTGCCAAGAATAGATGACACTTTAGATCAGCTGGCAGGTGCACAGTTCTTCTCCATGATGGATCTTATTCAAGGATATTATCAAGTCGAAATAGATGAACAAGATCGCGAAAAAACAGCATTTACCACTTCAAGCGGACATTTTGAGTTTAACGTCCTAGGAATGGGATTATGCAATAGTCCAGCGGCTTTTCAAAAGTTAATGAATAAAGTTTTAGGCAACCTCCTAGGCAAAGTCTGTATAGCGTACATTGACGACCTTATCATTTTCTCTAAAACATTCGATCAGCATTTGAAAGATCTAGACAACGTTTTCAATAAGCTTAGACAATCTAACTTAAAGGTGAAGTTGAGCAAGTGCACATTTGGGACAAACACCATTAAGTATTTGGGACATGTCGTGGACTCTGAGGGTATATCACCAGACCCTAGGAACTTGGAATCGGTCGCAAAGTTTCCAGTTCCTACTAACCTCAAACTTCTTCGAGGATTCATAGGGCTCTGTTCGTATTACAGGAAGTTTATTCCAGGTTTTGCGGACATATCCAAGCCCTTAGTCAATTTGACGAAGAAGGACGAGAAATTCGATTGGGGCCCACCTCATGACAAGGCCTTTAAAACATTAAGGACCGCCCTTATCACCGTGCCAGTGCTTGCGCACCCTAATTTTGAAGAACCCTTCATGGTATCGACTGACGCGAGCGCATATGGTCTTGGAGCAGTGTTGAAACAGAAGATAAACAAACAAGAACATGTGATAGCTTATGCCAGTAGACTTCTCAGCCAAGCAGAACAGAATTACACAGCCACAGAAAGGGAATGTCTGGCCATTCTGTTTGGAATTGAAAAGTACCGACCTTATCTGTATGGTAAGAAGTTCCAGATAATTACAGACCATTCGGCACTCCAATGGCTAAAATCAGTCAAAAACCCCAATGGCAGACTAGCTAGATGGAGCCTACAGCTAGTAGATTTTGATTTCGATGTGATCTACAAGAGCGGAAAAGCGCACAAAGATGCCGACGCCTTGAGCAGAATTCCAGAAGATTTAAGCGAGGAAGAAAACGAAATAGTTCCCTCACTTTTACTCGAACAGCTCGACCTTCCTGCTGAGCAGCGTAAGGACAAGAAGCTACTGGAATTGATCACCGCAATGAATCAAGTAGAGCAACTTCCGAAGAAGAGAAGACGTCCTCTAAAGCAGTTCGTCCTTCTCGATAACGTGTTGTTTAGGAAGAAAAATTCTCTGAATTCCCTAGACACGGAAGTAAATCTGTTATACGTTCCACAGCATTTGAAAACGGCCGTTCTTGAAGAAATGCATGATGGACTGACGGGTGCTCACTTGGGCCTAAACAAAACATGGAAGAGAATGAGAACAAGATTCTTCTGGCCCCGGATATATAAAGACGTTAGAAATTACGTACTTTCTTGTCCACATTGCGCGAGCTCGAAATCAATGACGACAGCGCCAAAAGGTTTAATGCAGCCGTGGTCTACGATATCTAAGCCTTTCGAGAGGATTGGAATCGACACACTGGGAAGTTTTCCAACCTCCGATAAGGGCAACAAGTATGTTTTCGTAATGACAGATTATTTGTCGCGGACAGTGATTGCTAGAGCAGCTCCAGCATCAACAGCGTTGGAAGCAGCTAGAACCTTGCTTTATGAGTTAATGTTGAAGGAAGGCAGTCCGAGAGAAATCCTGAGCGATAGAGGCACAGAATACAGAAACAAAATGGTGGAAGAAGTATCAAATATGTTTAAAGCCCTACACAAAACCACTTCAGGGTACCATCCAAGGACCAATGGACTTACTGAGCGTTTTAATGCGACGTTTGCAAAAATGTTGCAAATTTACGTTGATAAGGACCAGAGGGACTGGGATGATTTTTTGCCATTTTTGCTTTTCTCGTATAATACCGGTGTGCATGAAACGACAGGATATACACCTTATTATCTTTTGAAAGGATATGAAGTTGATTTGAACGTGGACGTAAACCTCAACTTACCTCAAAAAGAATTTACCTTGCGAACCTCAAAATTCATCAGAGAAGCTAGGAAGATAGCAAATGAAAGGTTGGAGTGGCAAGGAGAAAAAAGCAGAAAAAGATTCGATCAAGGCCGAGTCCATGTGGAATTTGACCCAGGAGAATTAGTATATCTCAAAACACCCAATAGAAAAGTTGGGTTAAGTGAAAAACTCCTACCACAGTTCTCAGGCCCATACGAAATAGTAAGAAGAACCGCGCCAAATGACTATGAAATTAGAAGCTCAAATGGAAAGAAAACAGATATTGTTAATATTGAACGATTAAAACCGTATAAACCCAGAGAAGAAATTCCAGCGGAGATATTAGAAGAATTGACGGCTAAAAAAGTCACATTTGCTGATGAAATTGCAACACAAAGTGAAAAACAGCAAGAAATTGAAGAAAACACGTCAATTTCGCCAATTCCGATCGCTAAAGAACGATTCATTAGCGATGACGATCAAATTTCGTTAAAAACACTCTTTGAACCTGAAGAAAATACAATAAAAGTGTCAAATTTCCCAATTCCAAGCGAAAAAGAGCGATTAAAAGCGCTCTATGGACCGAAAGAAATTATGGAAAGATGGCAAAACGAAGACGAACGGAAAAACAAAGAAAATCAATTGCGAAAACCGCCGACAGGTGTCGCTGACGCAGTCGATGACGCGTCGCCACCTGAAATCGAGAGTTTCCGGTCACGTCGCCTTCGCAAACAGGCTCGTCGTGACTACAGTGGATTGTGTTAAGGTTTTCTGAGACGAACCGGGTTTACTGTGTGACTCAAAGAAACCTAAAGCATTAATAACAGCAGCAGTTGATTTGTGTGTGATTCCGTAAGTGAAAAGAGTGGATTTTGAACGAATTTGGCGAACAAATAGCTTAAAAACGAAACGAATTTATCGCGAATTTTGTGAGAAAATAACATCGCGAAATGGAAATTTAAACTTAAATAATTGTGTTAAATCTTCGAAATGAAATTTTAGTGTGTGCATATATTATCAAGTGACTAATTAGTTGAAGAATTGTTAAATTTAGTGTAATTTAGTGCAACATGAAATGTTAAATGAAATAGTGAATGAAAATTGGAATAATTTTGTGAATATTTTGAATTAATGAATTAATTTATTTTATTTTCTTTTCAAATAATATATTAGAATCCGAATGGACGAAATGGCAAGCAAATTTGATCGGATGGATGTGCGTAGTGACAGTGACAGCGATGCGAATTCGGTTTGCTCGATGCAAGTGGGCGATCTTTTGGAACGTCAACTTAAGAAAGGCGATGACTTGGAAATTTATTTAGCAAATAAGCCGAGCACAAGTAAAACTTTGGACGAATTGGTTAACTGCCCACGCCCGTTTACAGAAGGAAAACAAAAGGCGGAGGAAGACAAAAAGAAATATGCAGGACCATTAACAAAGGGTGAAGAAGGCTTATTGCGTCGTCGTCGTAAGAATCGACAATTGAAACGAGATAAGAAAGCACAAAAGAAGAAAGTGTTTGACGAGCAATCAAAAAGAATCCGGGAAGAAGAAATGCGTCACACCGTTGATCGAAACAAACGCCGATTAAATGATTTGCGAATGGAGCACCGGAATATGGTCAACGCCATTAGAGCCAGGAAATTAAAAGGAGTGATGGGATTGCCCGACTATCAGTTGTGGAGAACAGGGGCGAATGCTTTGCTGATCCAGGAGGCGAAGATAAGGAAAAACATTTTAAAAGCCATCGCCCTAGCGAGAAGAGAGTCCTTCCAGGACCCTAGTGTAGTATTTCCTACTCCTATACGGGTATACCGTGTGGAGTTGGACGCTGCACGACAGGTCCAGGCTCTCGGACTTGCATTAGACTATAGTAATGCGCCAAAATATGACTTAGCATTCGACGCCGTGGGTTGTCCGCCGATTAAAGTCATGAACTATCAGATGGCAGCATTAGGCGATCTAACGCCGGGACGACAGAGCTGGACGTATGACAGCGTCGTTGATCACTACCTCCAACTGTTAGAAGAACGATATCCCATATTGGCACCAATTCAATCTGAGTGGGTCTTCAAAATGGTAGACCCAGCTAAACGAAAAGAAGCGATCTATTGGCTAATGAAGAGACTTCCAAGTGCTCAAAAGAAGATTTGGGTGTTTCCAGTTCCTATTGAAGAGCATTGGCAGCTTTTCATAGTGGATTGGCGGAAAAAGCCAACCCAATACGTGCTTTATGACCCAAGCGGACCAATAGAGCGCACATATCCAAAGTGGGAATCTTTAAGATACTCGTTGATGGATGCAGGAGTAAAGTTTCCAAACAAATTCATACGTTGGGACCCGCCACGTATGCACCAATTGGATAATGACAGCTGTGGCCCAACCATACTCTACTTCACTAGAAGATACGTTGAAGACCGTGACTTAATGCAGTTTGGGGAGCCGTGTGAGTTACGCTTACGATTTGTGTACGAGATTGCAAATCGTGAAATTCTCCCATTCGAGTTGATCAAGGAAGAAGATAAGAAGGATCAAGCGGAAGGAGGAGAGTGAAGTGAACTTTAACTTCTTTAAGTGAATAAGTGTAAAATCAACACGAACTTTGAACATTTTTTTTTGTGTGTGTGTTTTTTTTTATTTTATAGAAAATTGAAAACTTGAAAAAAAAAAGTAATATAAAACAAAAAACCAAAAAGTGTTATTATTGATGAAAAGTGTTAATTTTATTTAATTTTAAACTTTGAAAATTGTTTCCAATGTAAAAATGTAATAAAAAGTGACTATGACATTTATAAACATTGAAAAGTGTATCATATTATATTTTTGTAAAAATAAGGATGATGAAAAGAGATTCTCAAAATTGTAAAATTGAGTTTATGATTTGAATTTTTTTTTTAATGTGAAAGGAGATGCGTTAGTTAGAACAATTCATTGTTTTTCGAGAGACCGAAAAAATTAAAGGGGGGGGCTGTTACGCGGTAGAGCCGTACCGTGTATCGGCTGGCTCTGCTCGCTCTGTTTAGGCATTTAATGCAATGAATTCTCACTAGACGGCGCTGTGCACCTAATTAGATGCACAGACCGTTCAACTTAGTTAATAGGGGGAATAGGAGTTTACTTAGTGAGTTGATTAAGCCAGAGAGCTCAGATCTCTTTTGATTCTCAAACTATTACCTTCACCTACTACTGCCAGCCGGTTGACGGTCAGGCAGGACTAGGTTTCCTGAATTGAATTGAATAAACAACAGCATCATCCTTATTTGATTTGAATGAACCATTTATGTGTTTTAGGTTTAATAAATGAACAAATGTAATAAGAGCTGATGACCGAACATTTACATTAGTAAATGTCCGACTTTGAACAATAAAGCCAACAGGCATTTTACATATAAAACCCTGTGTCATTCTTGAGTGAATTCATGTCACGTAGGACTAAATCAATCCCCATTTAGCCACGTAACAATATTACACATTCAGATTCAACAATGCATTCAAGTCAAAATACGGGCAAAATAATGTGGTTGCCTACAGTCAGCACACGGTATCTTGATGCTAAATTCGTACTGCGCATCCCATTCTGCGCAGACGATTTTCTAATTCCAGTTGTTATTTAGCAGTATTAAGCCTATTATTAGGCCTAATAATGCTAAAATAAAGTAAATAAACAACAAAAAACTAATCATTAAAAGTAATTCTCACAGTATAACCAAAATATTTGTGTTTATTTACTTTATTTTAGCATTGATAGGCCTAATATTAGGCTTAATACTGCTAAATAACAACTGGAATTAGAAAATTGTCTGCGCAGAATGGGATGCGCAGTACGAATTTAGCATCAAGATACCGTGCACTGACTGTAGATGTTTGCAGGCCGTCGTCTAGTCCACAGGAGGCCCAACAAAATATTAATTTAAAATAAAATAAAAATTGTATTGGTTAGAAGTGTGTCCAATTAATGAAGGTTCCTGTGAATTCCACTCATTTGCTAAGTGTGAACTTACGATACAAATTCATGCAAATGCCACACTTATCTCTGAAGTGTGGTCTTACAATAGAATTTCAAGTAAATGCCACACTTATTTCTGAAGGTGGTCTTACAATACAAAAATAATAAACATTCAACACAATGGAACCAAAAATGTAATGAAATGTAGCGAGTAGTTTACAGTTCGGCCATTTAAAATTGCAATTTTTTCTGCAAATGGTGAAAAAATGACGCTAATGTTCAACGAGAATTCGATAACATAAAAAGAGCGTTTCTAATTTCAACTGTACTTGAATTTTCCGAAGGATTTGCCGAATTGTAGCCCTTAAAACCAAACCTAACGAAGTGACATGCATACGTGGCATCCCAAATCAATGTGCCGACTCATGGCGACTATTTTCCGGAAGTACCGAAATGAGAAAAGCCTCGACACCACGGAATAAATAGTAACAAGCGCGGTCTAGTGTGTGACTAAAAAATGAAACATTAAACCTTAATTTGCATTAAAATGATTATAAATAGAATTTTAGATAGAAAAAAAATAAAATAACACTCAAAAAATAAAATTTAATGAAGTAAATAAAAATGAATTATTTGGTTCTTGACTCTTGAGGAATGAATTATATTAATTTCGAAAATTTTATTTTATTTTTTTAAGAAAACAACTTGACGATTTATTTTGAAAAATTTATACTCCAGTCGGCGATTTCCCTACATCCAATTTGTCTAACAACATATCGAAAGCAAACGCATCGACATTTTTAGCCAACAAATTCAAAATCAACCAATCTCCAATTTTCCCACCAAGGAGCAACTCATTCCTACTTTCGCTGTTTACGCAACCAAACTGCCAATGCAAAGCCTTAACCCTAAGCTTAGGCCAACTCAAAAGGAAAATCCTGTAAACCAAAACGAGTCCCGTAGGAACGGCCAAAACGACCAACCAAAACCAAAGAAACACGTAGATCTTTTCGTTTACGACATTCATCGGCAGAACACAAATCGCATCGAGAGTCTGTACGTCTCCACTCGGTCCAAAATTGCGAAAAGCGCATTTGGTCAATCGCGGAAAAATGGCCGCCATCGTATCGTTTCGCTGCTCCTGGTCCAACAACCCGTATCTGATCACGCGTGTCCCGTAAGTCGTAAAAACTCCCCCCAAAAAACTGTTGATTATATAAATCTGCGCAATTACATTCACGAAATTCATCAGCTCGCACATAAAATAACCCAACGCCCACTTGTTGAGGTTATTCCAATTTCTCAACACGTATTGTCCCAACGACGAAACCCGCATTTCGCACAAAGGTTCTCCCAAACCCTTCACGAGACGAGACACGCGTCCATTATCAATCTTCTTCCAAATGTACCGCGGAAAATAGAACATGGCCGATTGTAAAGTGAGGACTAGCCAAACCCATTGGTAATAAGTGTGGTGGAAGATCGTGTCGCCGTCTTTAGCGGTGTTAATTCCCGGATACGGATCGTTGTTTGCCGGACCCACTAGGGAAAAGGTGGATCTCGTCCAACAGTAGTTCTCTAAAAGTTCCGTGCTTAGGGAGGGCGGAGGTGGACCGCAAGAGATTGGTTTGCCGAAGTGTTCCTTGCTCGTGACTAAAATGGCAGCGGCAGCCAAGATTAGTGCAGTTACGCGGTAGTGGAGGTGGAATACGAAATTGTCGATTCGGGCGGAAGAGTGCGGCTTGATAATGGCGGAGGAAAAAGCTTTAAGAACTGACATGGTGGTTTGTTGGCAGTCAATGAATTAAGTGTGTAGATAGGAAAGGAGTGTTTAAATAGGGGAAAGTGGGGAACGTTGAGGAGACGTGTGTGGGTCCGAAAACGCGATGTATGGAAAACGAAACGTATTAGGAATGTGACAAAAGTCAAATTTTACGAATTTTGTGATTTTTTTGTTGTTAAAAATGATATTAAATGGAGATTTTGTATTCAAATATTGATTTTGTGTTTAAAATAATAATAATAATAACCTGAGGACGAATGTGACGGTGACGGTGCGCGCTCGCACTTGTCGGCGCAACAACATTTGGAAGACAAAGTCAAAGCCTGAAAAATAACAATTTGTTTGATTAAATGATTAATGACGTACTTAAAATATAAATTAAAGTATTTTAGCAATTGAATGATTAAAAATTGATTTTATTGGAAAATTTGTCTAAATTTGTTTTTAAAAAGTCGTTTTTTCTTAAAAAATTATCAAATTTTGGCCTAAAAATGCAATATTTTGTCAAAATTGATCAAATTTTGGCCTAAAAATGCAAAATTTAAGCTTAAAAATGCAATATTTTGTCCAAACAAATCGCATTTCGGGCTAACAGTTCAATTTTTTGTCAAAATAAATGACATTTTGGGCTAAAAGTGCAGTATTATGTCAAAAACGTTCACATTTTAGCCAAAAGTTCAATATTTGCACGTCAAGATGCATTTTGAGGAGGTTAATAATGCAATAATTTTTTAAAGAAGTCAATTTTTGTCAATTTTGTCATTTTCAGACCAAAATATTTCAATTTTTGCTTAAAACGGCACTTTTCTGTCTAAGGATGAATTTATTCGAGTAAAAATGTCGCACCAGTCACCAAATGACGAATGATGAACACTGCAGCTATGTGCGGTGTAAAGTGGCCATCCATATGTAATATAGATTATTTTGGACAGTGGTGGATTGGCCAGTGTCATTATTAAGTCCAATATAATGTGTATGGAATGGTCGTTCCATGTCGGAACGACCAAAATGAGGCACACGATTTCTTAATTTCAACTGAAGCTTTCCTAACTTCTTAACAACCAAGCGGAACAATGATGGCACATTTACTCATGTGATTACAATCTGTTGTCGTGCAAACACAACAGTCATCGTGCCGATGGCAAGTGTGCCTTGCCTTGTGGACCCCCTTTGTTTAGAATAGTGCTTTGTAACCGATTCTCAGCCGCTGCAACACAATATCCACATTAACCAGTCCGACACTACGTCCCTCGCCACGTCCGACATAGTCCGATATTTATTATTTGAGTATTTAAGTGTATTAAGTGTATAGTATTAATTATTTCATATTGCGATTTATTATTAGTTATTATTAGTGTTGCTTGGTATTATTTGTAACTTTTTCTATGTATTATTATCGTTGTTAGCATGCCTCCTTTTTTCTTCTCTTAATCATGGATGGAAATGCACGAAGAAACTTTCAACCGAAAAGCTTTGAGCAGACAAACGCAGACTTGCAGGACGGTTGAAGCGTTTGTACATGTAGCTTGTTTGACTTTTTAACTTTTAAGATTGACTTATTAGTCAAAACCCATGTAAATAATTTACAGTTTTTACAAAAGTTCGCATCGTTGTTAGCATGCCTCCTATTTGCTTGTAAGTCGTGCTGCTGTTATTTTCCCTTTATGTATATAGAGAACGCTTCTTGTCCTTTTGGTGTCATAAACATTAAAGTGTTCAACTGATTGTTTTTCTTCACAATTAGTTCCTGCCAGTATTTCATGCCTCTTCATTTTTGAGTCTGCGCTTCACAACCCTGCCAGAATAATACAGACGCCACATCCGGCACCATAATCGATACTACTGCAGAAACTGCAGGGACCAGAATGACATCTAGATTTGTTTGTTTGCACAAATATTACTGATGTTGGGCTTGGTTTGTTTACACTAGAAAGGCCAGAGCGATCCATTTTGACCTGATAAAATTAAAAACGGAAATTTAATTTTATAAAAACCATCAATTTTTGTTTTGCGATTTTCTTCGATCGTGATACTGAATCAATTTGATGCCTTGTATTTTGCACGATTCGTGCACGTCTTGTGCACGTTATTTCGAGCCGTCATTTTGACCGCTTTCGGCCTTTCTACCGTAGTGTTAAGCTATATTAGGAAACTAAACTAATAATGCTTGACACAGGTTTTTAAATGTTTTTGTTTGAAGATTGGCTTTATTTGTACTTTATTTTTTCATTTACTTGTATTTATTTATTTTTGATATCTGGCTTTTCCGACTTTGTTAATTTCTTTGTCTCATTCAATTTCATGTAAGTTGTACTGTATATATTTTTAGTTGCACTGCATGTAGACATTGCATTACACAAATCCTATCTTCACAACTTGTAATCAAACTTCTGGAACATCTTCCACAATTTTAGCGTTAAAGGCCATTTCACAATCACGTGCAGTGCAATCAGCAAGCAGTTAAAAATTGTCCATTAATGGAGCATCTCGACTTGTCCTTTTGCACAAACATTACTGAAGATTGGATTAGTTCGTTAAGCTCTTGCAGGAAACTAAAGTTCAGGTGTTTTCATTTTAACATTGGCTTTATTTGTATTCAAAATGCCGCCACCCCCATTGGTGTGTTCTAATTTGTATGTTCTGGATTTACCGGCACAATTCAACCATTTCATGTCTCGTTATGCGTTTCATTAGTCATTTCTGAAACGACTTGTATACTGTAAATGATTCTAAAACCAAGGCGAGGTTTGAGTTTAAGTCACTTTGTGACAAGGTTGGGCATTCACGTAGACACTATGCAAAGACTAATATACGTGCAGCAAGAGGCAATATTTACCAATAATATATACGAACGACTTTTTCAAGTATTTGTTCCCTCAAATCCTTTGCTAAATTAAATAAGCAAAATTTCTAAAAACCTATGACATCTAGACTTTTTTTTGCACAAATATTACTCATGTTGGGATTGGTTGGTTAAGCTATTGTAGGAAACTAAACTAATAATGCTTGACAAAAGTTTTTAAGTGTTTTCGTTTGAAGATTGGCTTTATTTGTACTTTATTTTTTCATTTATTTATTTATTCTTGATATCTGGCTTTTCCGACCTTGTTCGTTGCTTTGTCTCATTCAATTTGATGTAAGTTATACTGTATTTATTTTTAGTTGCACTGCATGTAGACATTGCATTACACAAATCCTATCTTTACAACTTGTAATCAAACTACTGTCTTTATTATTCTCTGATGTATTTTCGTGTATTATGTTCAAGTTTATTATGTGACAGCTTGTAATTGATTACCTGCTGAGCAGTGAAGCTCTTGTGCCCCTTGATTTGGCACTGTATTACATTTTTAGGCCTAAGTGTGGCAACAATTACCATTATAGTTCCGCTTATTGTATTTGACACGTGTTCCCACGTGCCTTTGTTGTTGTGCCGTTGCTACGGCAGTTGTTATTAAGATTTTATCCATTAAGTTTGTTGTTATGTTTTCTCTTCCGTGAATAAAAACGGTTTTGTTTTGGTGCTAAGCCTTTTTCCTTGGTCTTACTGCTTCATGAGGATGATGCAAGCAGCCAGGCAACAAGTGAGCTGTGCAAAACGATCGGGAAAGACTGAAGCCACCACCAGATTCCAGGGAAAGGAGAGCGCAACTCTCTCCTTTACACTGTCGCGGTTTAGGCCCAAAAAAGCGGCCATTGGCTTGGCACTCGTCTTCATTACACGATTGTTTGCCAGCCCCCACGATCACACAGGACTGCTGGAAACAAGGTTCTGCCAGGCGTAGGACCGGAACGGCAACTTTTAGAGTAAGCTCCGCCCACCCGTTGCCTCGCCCGTTTCCATAGAAACCAATTTTTAGCGATTGAAAATTAATTACCGAGGTTTAATTCTGGTTTCTGTGTGAAACGTGAATTGTTTTGCCCTTCAAATTGTTAGATTTATTGGCGCCAACCGTGTGGTAACTATATAAATCAGTGGTTGTTTGTTAAGAACAAGGTTATTCTGTTTGAAAAGGCAACGTATTCCAATTTGGATTTATTCTTCACTGTCTAAACTTTGTCCTTTCTTAGTTTTTACCATTTGACTGTCGATTTTTTGTCATCAAAACATGGTAAACCAAGATGGATTAATCATTAGGTTATACTAGTGTGTAGTTTGTGTAATACAAACTTAAACTTTATATTTTCTTTTCTTTACTTAGTAATGAGGCCTGCAACCGCATCCATTTTCGATGATTTAATGGTATATCGGGTACATCAGGTGCCATGCTCCGATTATCAGCTGATACAGAAAAAGGGTTTAAACTAGGTTTTCATTATTTTTCGCTAGATAAACGTGTTTTTTATGTAAAATTTGTTTTACTTGACAATATTCAATACTTTGCGGTGTTTATCCACATGGTCCGAGTGCCATAAAACAAGTTTTAAGTCAAAAAATACTTTGAAAGGCAAATTTTCCTGGTCCTGAAATGATTTGCGGAGCATTTCATATCGTTTATGACCTTAAAACCGCTAAGTGTCTTTTCTGCAGTGAATTGTTTATTTGCGGCGATATTGATGCGTTTGGCGGGTATCCAGGTGCATTGTAAGCCAGCAAAACATTTCGTAATGCAAAATTTATTGGCGGATGGGGTTGGACTGGGCCATGTGGGAATGGTGTTGCAGGGGCCGGTTATCAGTCACAAGTTGCTGGACCGCATCTATGGTAGATTAGGCTCCATTGAGTTATTGTATTTGATTGATTTTTCTTTGCTGTATTAATGTAATAACGTTGAAAGAGCAATTACACTCTTTAAACTTTACTTTCTAACTTTGTTTTTGTTTAATCTTTATTCCATTACCTCCAATCGTTTAACTAGGACTTTACTTTTTACTTTTTTCATAAAAAGGATATAGAAATTTTATTCGTGAGCTCTGGCTTTCTTGACCCTCGTTAATTTGTTGCATTTTTCGGTGCACTGCAAGTGGCCATTACAGTACAAATGAAAGGGGACAGAATTTTTTGTGGGCGACGACTTGCTGTATGTTACAAATGAAAATAATATATATATGTTAGACCCATGTGTCTGAAAGGGAAAATCTCTATTTTTTGGCTGCATTTGAGCGCCGGTTGTATTTTAATTCCCCGACATACATTTGCAAGCGGAAAGCACTACTGGCGATGTTTCTTATTTGGATCTTGAGAAATGAGATGTGGGCTTTGCTGCAGCTTTCAATCTCATCCACACCTGCGCGACTCCATCAATTCGACTCCAACAACTTGTTACTGTTTTCTCTCAACGAGAAGAAAAACAAACTTAAATAATGGATATGCCACTAGAAAGAAATTTAATAATGAATGAAATTAACATGATTCTTGCCGCTTTCTGTAACAAATGGCTTAGCTACAACCCACCACGACGAATGGTAACACTAGCCACTGGCCTTTTATGGCTATACATTTTTATGATACAATGCTACTTTTAACCCACAGTTTAGCCATACACCGCAGCTCGTTAATTTTCAACATCATCTTCAGTTTTTGGATGATTCTATGCGGACAAGATCATTCCACCTGGTACATACAATAGAGTATGAAAATGAAAATTGCCTTAGGCAAATCGAACCAAACCAACAACTATATTTGCTACATTTCACCCTATCAATGTGACACCAAGAACATTTTGCTCAAATTGTGGCGGGAACATTTGTTTTACAGATAGAGGAGATCTCCGAAGAGCACGATGGATCATCAACTAATTCCTTTCCTCTCTTCGTTCAAGAGAGGAACGCAACTCTCCGCTCCACCACGACCATCCACACCGAAAACACTGAATTCCTAAGAATGCCTGACCCCCCGCAAACCTAACCATACCAGGGGATTGATGACATGGAATTCGCAATCCATATTAGTGCCTAGCAACTCGCCTTTCTCTTTTTGTAATAAAACAGTTGACACCCAAGATCTAATCAGTTGACACCCAAGATCTACCGTAATCAATAGGGGGTTTCATTAATTAAGCAATTTTGTAATTTTGCAACTTTAGCAATTTTGCACTTTTGGATTTGTCACATGGTATCAGTTCCACCAATCATGTGCATAATTGCAAAAACACAAAACAGAAAAAATACACAAAACACAAAATCAAAGGTAGTTTTGCTATTTTGACAAAATGACAGCAGCTAAGCTCAATCCAAGTGGCCATCACAAATTGTGATTAACAATTAGGTGCAAAAACAATTATTTAAATAGTCACATGACTTCCTATCCACCATTGGGTTTTAGTTATATCCAACCAATTTTAAAATGTGATGCAAAATAACTAGTTCTATTTGTGTGATGGAACAAAATTTTTTTTAATAAGGTGCATTTTAATAAATATAAGTTTCACAGATTGCACCAGAGCCATTAATTGAGTTTCCTAGCTGTTATACAGTCATGGATGCATCAGCATATTGATGATATACAAGGATACAAGTTGGCCACTTAGATAGAGCTTGGATGCCTCCATTTTGTTTTGAGTTTCACAAGCCTCAAAATCACTTCTTATCAAAATCACAAAAACTACCTTTTAGATGATTTTGGGATTGTGTGTTTTAGCTCTTTTGTACTTTAGTGAATGTGAATGTGATTGGTAGAACAGATATCACATGGTAATACTCAAAAATCACAAAATTGTCCAGATCACACAATTGCAAAATTGACTGGGTTAATTCAATGTAATCCCATTTTTGGAGGCATCAAAAAATAATGATTTTGTGATTAATGCAAAATCATAAAATTACAAAATCATTCATATAATGAAACCCCCATAGTTTACACGCCTCTTTCTCTAAATCTATCAGATTTAACAAAAGTTAATTTTTTTTCTGTGTGCTTTCTTGATGCTTAAATATTTTGTAAATATAGAAGAGTTAGCTGCAAATCAGGTAAAAATTGTCCGTTAATAGAGCACCTCAAATTGTCCTTTTGCTCAAACATTACTGAAGATTGGATTAGTTCGTTAAGCTCTTGCAGGAAACTAAAGTTCAGGTGTTTTCATTTTAACATTGGCTTTATTTGTATTCAAAATACCGCCACTGCCATCGGTGCGTTCCCAACGCTTCGCGATTCCAACTATTTACTAACTTGTAAGTTCTGGATTTTTCGGCACAATTCAACCATTTCATCTGCGTCATCTGACGTTTCATTAGTCATTTCTGAAAAACCAAGACGATGATGGATTAGTCAGCCTTGTAGGTTCTTTGCGATTTTGACGAGTCAAAAGATGAGGATTTCGACGCGGTCTAAAACTTGTGGAGTGGACATCCTTAATCCAAACTTTAACGGTTTCCTGCGCAGCGAAAATCCCTGGGAATTTGCTTCGCTGGGGTTTGAACATTTGGGACATCCCGCCCTCAATATGTTGTTACTGGTCGGCTGGCATGCGGCGAGGGCCAGTTCCATTCCCGTTTTTATTTCTATTTTTTTTCCAATTTCTCCGTTTTTATTTTTGTTATTTCACATTTTTATCCATTTTACCTCGGTTTTTCCGTTTTATCTTTTTATTTTTGGAGTATTTTTTTTATTTTTTTCCGTTTTTTTCCGTTCTTTTTTATTTTTATTCATTTTTTCTTCAGATTTTCCGTTTTTTCAGTTTTTTTCCGTCGTTTTTGTTTTTTTTTCCTGTTTTTTTCCACGTTTTTTCGTTTTTTGTCCCATTTTTCCTCGTTATTTTTCGGTTCAAAGTGTTAATTTTTAAATTTTTCTTTCCGTTTTTAGCTACATCGAAAGTGCGTTCACGTTTCCCTCTTGTATAAACGCGTCTTTTTTGTTGAAAAACGACAAACATTACGGATGCAGTCTGAGTAATGCATGCTTTTTGCCCAGATTGCGGAATGGACATTTGCTTTTGTGATCGAGGATGTCTACAAAGAGCAACGTGGATCCTCAACTAATTGACCCAACAAAATATTAATTTTAAATAAAATTTATTTATTCTTGACCTCTGGCTTTTTTGACCCTCGTTAATTTGCTGCATTTTTAGGTGCAACAACATGTGGCCACGATATACCAATATGAAGGGGACAGAATTTTTTGTGGGTGGTGTCTTAGAATAAACTACTAGAATAAACTACTAATAAACAGCAGAGTGTCCAAACATGATTCCAAGTGTTTTTTTTTTTTCAAGTTTTCAAGTGAATTTATTTTAAGTGTTTTCATTTTATGTTTTTTCATTTCAAGTATTTTGACAATATTTAACAAGAAGCTCTACTGATAGAATGCTGCTTGTAGCCCACAGTATAGCCATACCGCCATACATTCGAATGGTTGCTATTTCCCAATTACATTCAGAATCAGAGATTCTCTTTATTCTTATTTTAATTTTAAGTTTTCTTAATTTATATCTGATTTTTCTGGAACGAAATAGTGTGATATTTTTTGTGATATTCATTATTTTTTATAATTAATGTGATATTTGTTCATGATAAGTGTATTCAATTCATGTGTTCCTTAATATATTTCATTCATACTGTGATAACTATCCCGTGTTTTGCCGGATTAGAACATTTGTGATATCCCGCACTAAATATGTTGTTACTGGCCCGCTGGCATGTGTTGAAGGCCAGTTATTACACCATCGAAATTAACGTAACCGAGTTACTTGACCACATCCATTTATGGATGGGATGCCGAATTGATGCTGGGGCACATGGCAGATTAGGCTGCACTGCGTTATCGTATTTGATTGCTCTGTCAACGTTATTGTATTAATATAGCGAGGAAAAATCAATTACACTCTTCAAACGTTACTTTCTCACTTTGTTTACCGCCAATAGTTTAACTTGGACTTTATTTTTTTTACTTTTTTCATGAAAAGGATATAGAAATTTTATTCTTGAGCTCTGGCTTTTTTTTTACCCTCGTTAAGTTTATTTATTTATTTATTTATTTATTTATTTAATATACACTCCAATGGAGTAAGATACAGGTAATTATGAAAGAGCTTGTTGGTCTAATAGGTGTTTGCCTATACGCTTATGAAGGTGGCGGCAGTGGAAACGACACTTTGAGGCAGCACAGTCGAAGACCGTAATGCGGAGGTCGATGGGAAGATCGTTCCAGAGTGACGTGCATCTATGTGGGAATGTCTTGCGTAGATAGGTCGTTCGCTCCACCGTGATCTCGAACTTGTGGCGGCGAGACGTCCGGGTATCCACATCAGAGTGGTAGAATTCCGTAATGGTTGTTGCATAATGAATGAAATTAACATGATTCTTGGCAACACTGGCACGGATGGCCTATGCTACATTTTCATGATAGAATAGTTTCGCCAATACCGCAACTTATTTATTTTCAACATCATCTTCAGTTTTTGGATGATTCTATGCAGTCAAGATCATTCCTCCTGGGACATAATCGAGTGTGAAAATGACAATTGCATTAGGCAAATCGAACCAAACCAACCACTATTTGCTACGTTTCACTTTATCGATGTTGACACCCAAAAGCATTTTGTCCAGCATGTGGAAGGAGCATTTGCTTTTCGGATAGAGGATGCCTACAAGGAGCAATGTGGAACCTTAACTAATTGGTCCAACAAAATATTAATTTTAAATAAAATGAAATAAAAATTTTATTGAACAGAAAAGTGCCCAATTAATGGAAGTTTAATGTTTATTCCATTACCTCCAATAGTTTAACTTGGACTTTACTTTTTACTTTTTTCATAGAAAGGATGTAACTTATAAATTTTATTCTTGAGCTCTGGTTTTTTTTACCCTCGTTAATTTTTTGTATTTTTAGGTGCACTGCATGTGTCCATTACAGTACAAAGGAAACAGAATTTTTGTGGGAAACGTCTTAGGATAAACTACTGCAGAAACTGCAGAATGTCCAAACATGATTTCAAGTGTTTTTAGGTTTTTTTTCATTTTTTCAACTTTTTTCACTTCAAGTGTTTTCATTTCATGTTTTTTCATTTCAAGTATTTTGATAATGTTTTAAGCTTTCAAGAGCTGTACTGATAGAATGCTGCTTATAGCCCAAACTATAACCTGCATACCGCAGCACGTTAATTTTCAACATCATCTTCAGCTTTTGGATAATTCTATGCGTAGAAGATCATTTCTATGGGACATACAATCGAATGTCAAATGACAACTACCTTAGTCAAATCGAACCATATCAAACCCTTTCACCCTTTGAAAGTTACACCAACGCAGGAGGCGTGCGAAGCCTTCTTGGTGCAGCTTATGGCGGACGGGAATTCAAGGATTTGCTACTGGTGAAGAGACTGAAGGGGTTGGTGAAAATTTGTGGCATACACTTGTTTTTCTGATCGAAAATGTCTACAAGGAGCAAGGTCTATCCTCAAACTAATTGGACCAACAAAATATTAATTTTAAATAAAATTTATTTATTCTTGATCTCTGGCATTTCTGACCTTGTTAATTTGCTTGTTGCATTATATTTGATGGGAGTTGTATATATTTTTATAAGCACTGCATATAGATTATTGCATTACAGAAATCCTATCTGCAACTAACTTTCATAACTTTTATAACACGACTTATTATGTATATTTTGTAAATACAGAAGAGCTAGCTGCAATCAGTTAAAAAATTTCCATTAATGAAGCACCTCGACTTGTCCTTTTGCACAACTGTACTCCCACAGCCTAAATAAATTATAATTAACATTTGTGATCAATTGCTTCGACAAGTGATATACACATTCAGATTCAACAATGCATTCAAGTCGAAATGCAGGTAAAATAATGTGATTGCCCAGATGTTTGCTGGCCTTTGTCTAGTCCACAGTCGGCCCAACAAAATATTAATTTAAAATAAAATAAAATGAAGGTTCGTGTGAATTCCACTCATTTGCAAAGTGTGAACTTACGATACAAATTCATGCAAATGCCACACTTATTTCTAAAGTGTGGTCTTACAATAAAATTTCAAGTAAATGCCACACTTATTTCTGAAGTTTGGTCTAATTACAATACAAAAATAATACACATTCAACACAATGGAACCAAAAATGTAATGAAATGTACCGCGTAGTTTACAGTTCGGCCATTTAAAATTGCAATTTTTTCTGCAAATGCTGAAAAAATGACGCTAATGTTCAACGAGAATTCGATAACATAAAAAGAGCGTTTCTAATTTCAACTGTACTTGTTCATAAGTGAATTTTCCGAAGGATTTGCCGAATTGTAGCCCTTAAAACCAAACGCTAACGAAGTGACATGCATACGTGGCATCCCAAATCAATGTGCCGACTCATGGCGACCATTTTCCGGAAGTACCGAAATGAGAAAAGCCTCGACACCACAGAATAAATAGTAACAAGCGCGGTCTAGTGGCAATGTTTGACTACAAAAATTATCCATCAAACCATAATTTGCTTAGAATTTTATGTTCTAGACAAAAAAAAATATTGAATTAAAAATATTTAAAAATATTAAAAATGTTAAATTAATTTGTTCGTCTATTATGTTAAACTTATTTCATCTAGCAACAAACGTAGCACAGCGCATGCAACAATCGTGTGCGATGCATTGTTGGAAATAGAACAAGAAGCTGAAACAACTTCCACATTTCAAACCACGGAGACCATTTTGAAGTCGTCGAATCTAAACCTTATTTCACTAACGAAAACTGCGGTTTCGCTATGGAAAAACAATTTTATTATTCAAATTAGTTGCGAGTGAATCGCAACAAGTCATTCGTAGCGATGAGAAGTCGCTAGAAAAGCAGTTTGTCAACTACACGATGCGTTTTTTATTCCGAACGAGTTAAAACCAATGTTGAGCTCATTGGCGAGGCACATTGAAAGGCGGCTGTGGGATTTCCTTCACTTCTTAGTAGCCCAAGTATTAACTGGAATGGTGGACTGCAAAATCCAAAATGGACAATACGCGAACAGACGTGTCAAAAACAGCACGAGTTCTTTCACAATTACAAGGCTGGACGATTAAATCCAGATCGGGCATTACCATCGGGTGTTGCATCGCGGATATCGTCGAGGATGTTCGGAACGATCTTGATCATATTTAGAAAAAAAAACGCGTTTTGGTAAAATAAATAAACGGATTCGAACTTGAAAATTATTTGCCAAAGATGGCGGACGAAGAAATGGCCGCCTTGGCCACCTTGCGGTGAGTCTCAACAGATGTTTGAGTTTTTATTTTTCAAATGCAAATGTTATGAACCATTTTCTAAAAAAATAAATTGATTTTTTTTCCTAGTTTATCACGAGATTTCGGAATCGGCTTTCCACGTCCGAAAGACCGAGCGTCGTGATTGTGCGCAGTGTCGTCTGGTGTCGATCAAGTGTAGGAGACGGAACAAGAGCAGTGTTGGATAGTTTTTATCTAATTTCTGAGATATTTATTGTGTAATAATTTTCAAGTACGATTTGTTTTTGTTTGTCATAACGTTTTTTCAAAATATGGTCGTATTCGTTCTAAATGTCCTCGACGACATCCGTGATGCAACACACAATGGAAATGTTTGATCTGTATATAATTGTCCAATCTTGTAATTGCGAAAGAACTCGTGCTGTTTTAGTCACATCTAATTGTCCGTGTATTGTTCATTGGATGAATTGAAATGGGGAATGCTGGTGCTATGTTAAAAGCTGGGACCACTAAGAATGAAGTAAATCCCACAGCTGTCTTCCGACATGCCTAACCAATGAGCTCAACATTGGTTTTAACTTGTTCGGAATGACAAAAGCATCCGCTAGTTTGCAAACTGCTTTTTGAGTGTCATTCCTGAGATTCGAATGAATAAATGTTGTTATTTTCTTGCTCTTGATTTGAATAGTGAAATGAAAATAACAGTTTTCAAATTTATTTTTTCGATTTTTCAACGTTCTGTGAATGTTTCTTTCATGAGTAGTTTGAATGTGAATTTATTAAATGTATTAAAGAAAAAGAAACGATTAAAATGTGTAAAAACGGTTGTAATAGTGTAAAAACTGTTGAAATCGTGTAAAAACTGTTGAAATCGTGTAAAAACTGTTGAAATCGTGTAAAAACGGTTGTAATCTTGTTAAATTTGGTTCGAAAAATATGAAATCTGGTTCAAAAAATGTGAAATCTGGTTCAAAAAGTGTAAAATCTGGTTCAAAAAGTGTAAAATCTGGTTCAACAAGTGTGAAATCTGGTTCAAAAAATGTAAAAACGTATAAAATAATGTGTAAAAACGGTAAATAATTAAACTTACGAATTATTCCGTATTTTTTTTTACTATAAACATTTGAAAAATTCCGATTCCAAAGTTGATAAAAATTTAAAGAAAAAAGGGAGAAACCTACTAAAATAAACGAAAAAGAAACGAAAAATGATGTCTTGGTTGATTTTTTCGCATTATTTTTAATGATTACAACAAAACATTTGCAATAACTTTCAGTTTTGCGTTTGATGAATGATTTTAACCACAAAATTCCCGCAGGATTTAATTCCACGAATCAGTTTGTAAGCGAAAATTTCCCTTAATGATAATTTTATATTTTATTTTTGTTTTTTATGACTTTCGAATTTCCCGCTTTACATCGTCATGTCATGTGACAAATGTATCTGATCTGGATCAAGATTTAGTGCACGAACTGGAACACAAACAAACATCTTTCGAAAAAATAATTCCCACTCTTAAGTTAAACAAAAATTCCCTATTCATAAAAGAAATTAAAATTCAATATTAATACGACAATAATACGAAACATCAAATTTTAACCCATTGATGTGACGAGGAGAACGAATCATATGATTCGCGGAGATCCAAAATGGCGACCCGCTGGCATGTTTCGTCCCTCTTCCCACAGTTAATTACTCCAATAACTTTAATATTAACAATTAACTTGGCGCTCAGTGCGAGTGCGAGTGGCCAATCAACTCCCTGTCGTCACACCTTCCCGAACGGGTCAGTTGTAGACTTGCAACAGACGATAGAGACGTTGCAAAACGACAGGTAAATGAGTAAATCGCAAGATAAGATAATCAATTCCTCTCCAACTTAATTTATACGTAATTACTCGTAGATTTTCCATCGCCGACGGTTCGTTGCTCCTTTTCTACAATCCCTGTCGAAATATTGATGTGAATGCAAACTGCAAGGACCTCGTCGTAAGGATTTTATTAAATTTTAAATTAAAAAAAAATTCTGAAAAATTCTGAAAAAATTAAAAAAAATAAAAATGTTGACAAATAATTGAGAAATAATTGAGAAATTAATGTTTTGTTTGTTTTTAGGGGTGTTTCAGTTACGATTCGAAGAATATTTCGTCTTATGTCGGTTTTGGCGACGTGAAAAATGGACAATTCAAATTGAACGAATTGGATAACCAACTTTATTTAACGTACACATCACAAGAACAGTAAAGGAGAATTTAAATTGATTTTAAAATTGTGGTTTTTAATTATTATTATTTTTTTTATTTAGAAATACTCATCTTACTGTCAAATTACTCTGTTCGGGTGAAAACGATGCGAAATTGACATTGGATAGTAAAAATGTGACGGAATTCGTGCGTTGGTTTTTGATTTTGCGATATTGAAAGAAAATTGATTTTTTAGTTTTTGCGATTTGTTGCAAGCTCAGTTGGTGACTGGTGCGACATTTTTACTCGAATAAATGCATCCTTAGACAGAAAAGTGCCGTTTTAAGCAAAAATTGAAATATTTTGGTCTGAAATTGACAAAATTGACAAAAATTGACTTGTTTTACAAAATTATTGCATTTTTAACCTGCTCAAAATGCATCTTGAAGTGCAAATATTGACCTTTTGGCTAAAATGTGAACGTTTTTGACATTATACTGCACTTTTAGCCCAAAATGTCATTTATTTTGTCAAAAAATTGAACCGTTAGCCCGAAATGCGATTTGTTTTGACAAAATATTGCATTTTTAGGCCAAAATGTGATTTATTTTGACAAAATATTGCATTTTTAGGCCAAAATGTGATTTATTTTGACAAAATATTGCATTTTTAAGCCAAAATGTGATTTATTTTGACAAAATATTGCATTTTTAGGCCAAAATTTGATCAATTTTAGACAAAATATTGCATTTTTAGGCCAAAATGTGATTTATTTTGACAAAATATTGCATTTTTAGGCCAAAATGTGATTTATTTTGACAAAATATTGCATTTTTAGGCCAAAATTTGATCAATTTTAGACAAAATATTGCATTTTTAGGCCAAAATTTGATAATTTTTTAAGAAAAAACGACTTTTTAAAAACAAATTTAGCCAAATTTTCCAATAAAATCAATTTTTAATCATTCAATTGCTAAAATACTGTAATTTATATTTTAATTACGTAATTAATCATTTAATCAAACAAATTGTTATTTTTCAGGCTTTGACTTTGTCTTCCAAATGTTGTTGCGCCGACAAGTGCGAGCGCACACCGTCACCGTCACATTCGTCCTCAGGTCTCTCTACCGGAGCTATTTTAGTCATCATGTAATCTATTCGTCTTCCCGCCGATTTATTCACGATTTTATTTATCCATTTTAAGTTTATTATTTACATTTTACGTTTTTATTTAATTTTACTAGACTGGCGGTCGTTGTAATGGTTTATTTTGTCGGTGGCATGATTTTCTTGCACTTCTTCAAGGGTGCAAATGGCCTCGAAATGATTCCCCATTACGAGTTTTGGATAGATTTGCCAGTTTTGATTAAAGTTTGTTTACTTTTATTGTTTTAATTTGTTTGTTTCGTGTATTTAGATCGATTTATTCTCTTTTCTTGCATTTATTCATTATTTATTTATTTTCTAGGATGGAATTGTGTTCATGCTGAACGGATGCAAAGCAGATGCGTCTTACGACAGAATTTAAATGAAGTTTATGTCAATATTGGTCTTTTTTTTGTTTTGTTTTGTTAAAAAAATAAAATTATCTTTCGCAAAATATTTTTGTATAAAATGAATCACTCTGTAATTGCTCTGGAAATTTTGTACGTTTTATAAACGTTACAGTCGATAAATAAACTTTTTCTAAAAGATCATTCATCATTTTAAACACAAAATCAATATTTAAATACAAAATCTCAATTTAATATCATTTTTAACAACAAAAAAATCACAAAATTTGTACAATTTGACTTTTTGTCACATTCCTAATACGTTTCGTTTTCCATACATCGCGTTTTAGGACCCACACACGTCTCCTCAACGTTCCCCACTTTCCCCTATTTAAACACTCCTTTCCTATCTACACACTTAATTCATTGACTGTCAACAAACCACCATGTCAGTTCTCAAAGCTTTTTCCTCCGCCATTATCAAGCCGCACGCTTCCGCCCGAATCGACAATTTCGTATTCCACCTCCACTACCGCGTAACTGCACTAATCTTGGCTGCCGCCGCCATTTTAGTCACGAGCAAGGAACACTTCGGCAAACCAATCTCTTGCGGTCCACCTCCGCCCTCCCTAAGCACTGAACTTTTGGAGAACTACTGTTGGACGAGATCCACTTTCTCTCTAGTGGGTTCGGCAAACAACGATCCGTATCCGGGAATCAACACCGCTAAAGAAGGCGACACGATCTTCCACCACACTTATTACCAATGGGTTTGGCTAGTCCTCACTTTACAATCGGCCATGTTCTATTTTCCGCGGTACATTTGGAAGAAGATTGATAATGGACGCGTGTCTCGTCTCGTGAAAGGTTTGGGAGAACCTTTGTGCGAAAAGCGGGTTTCGTCGTTGGGACAATACGTGTTGAGGAATTGGAATAACCTCAACAAGTGGGCGTTGGGTTATTTTATGTGCGAGCTGATGAATTTCGTGAATGTAATTGCGCAGATTTATATAATCGACCGTTTTTTGGGGGGAGTTTTTACGACTTACGGGACACGCGTCATCAAATACGGGTTGTTGGACCAGGAGCAGCGAAACGATACGATAGCGGCCATTTTTCCGCGATTGACCAAATGCGCTTTTCGCAATTTTGGACCGAGTGGAGACGTACAGACCCTCGATGCGATTTGTGTTCTGCCGATGAATGTCATAAACGAAAAGATCTACGTGTTTCTTTGGTTTTGGTTGGTCGTTTTGGCCGTTCCTACGGGTCTCGTTTTGGTTTACAGGATTTTCCTTTTGAGTTGGCCTAAGCTTAGGGTTAAGGCTTTGCATTGGCAGTTTGGTTGCGTAAGCAGCGAAAGTAGGAATGATTTGCTCCTTGGTGGGAAAATTGGAGATTGGTTGATTTTGAATTTGTTGGCTAAAAATGTCGATGCGTTTGCTTTCGATATGTTGTTAGACGAATTGGATGTAGGAAAATCGCCGACTGGAGTATAAATTTTCAAAATAAATTGTCAAATTGTTCTCTTAAAAAAATAAAATAAAATTTTCGAAATTGATGTAATTCATTCCTCAAGAGTCAAGAACCAAATAATTCATTTTTATTTACTTCATTAATTTTTAGTTTTTTTCCATCTAAAATTTTATTTATTAAGGTTTGATGTTTTATTTTTTAGTCACACACTAGACCGCGCTTGTTACTATTTATTCTGTGGTGTCGAGGCTTTTCTCATTTCGGTACTTCCGGAAAATAGTCGCCATGAGTCGGCACATTGATTTGGGATGCCACGTATGCATGTCACTTCGTTAGGTTTGGTTTTAAGGGCTACAATTCGGCAAATCCTTCGGAAAATTCAAGTACAGTTGAAATTAGAAACGCTCTTTTTATGTTATCGAATTCTCGTTGAACATTAGCGTCATTTTTTCACCATTTGCAGAAAAAATTGCAATTTTAAATGGCCGAACTGTAAATTACGCGGTACATTTCATTACATTTTTGGTTCCATTGTGTTGAATGTGTATTATTTTTGTATTTTAAGACCACACTTCAGAAATAAGTGTGGCATTTACTTGAAATTCTATTGTAAGACCACACTTCAGAAATAAGTGTGGCATTTGCATGAATTGGTATCGCAAGTTCACACTTTGGAAATGAGTAGAATTCACACGAACTCCATTAATTGGACACTTTAATTTTATTTTATTTAAAATTACTATTTTGTTGGGCCTCCTGTGGACTAGACAACGGCCAGCAAACATCAAGGCACTCACATTATTTTGCATGCATTGTTGAATCTGAATGTGTGTATCACTTGTCGAAGCAATTGACCACAAATGTTAAATAGAATTTATTTAGGCTGTGGGAGTACAGTTTGAGCTTGATATAATGCAACAAACGAATTAACAAGGTCAGAAATGCCAGAAATGCCAGCTGGGAGTACAGCTTGAGCACTTTGTTTTATGTTTGAAGTAATTTAGTAGAGCTTCTTGTAAAACATTGTCAAAACACTTGAAAAGAAAACACCTGATAACAAATTCAAGCATTATCAATATCATTGGACATTCTTCTGCAGTTTGTGCAGTAGTTTATTCTAAGACTGGACCACAGTTATGATGGCGTGGTGATTTCCACTCATTTGTAATAATGGGCAGAGGATGTGCATCAGACATGTAAAATGAGGCACAATGTTGCGTGAAGTTGTCAGTTAAGATGAAAGGTCGCCGGCTTTGGCATGAAGAACTAGCTGGGTGATCGCCACATGCAGCGCACCTAAAAATAAAATCTGTAAACGAGCTGAGGTGTAGCTAAACCGTTGGAAATAATTTCCTACAGGATTGTTTAACTAAAGGTGTTTTCCTTACGATATGGTACTTAAATAGTGTATCGTGGAGCAAAATAAGGGAAAAATGCATCCCGCAAACTCTAATGTCAACGTTCACCTTAAACAATTGTGTTAATGGAATTTCAGATTAAATACAAAAAAACAAAGTTAGAAAGTAAAATTGATAGAGTGTAATTGCACTCAACTTTACTGTATCAATACTAATAAGTTACAGCAAAGATAAATCGATCGAATACAATAACGCCATGTGTCCCAGCAACAATTCGGCATCGCCATTCATAAATGGATGCGGTCAGGCAACTCGGCTACATAAATAACGAGTGGCGTAATAACGGGCCCTCAACACATACCAGAGGGCCAGTAACAACATATTTAGGGCGGGATATCCCAAATGTTCTAATCCCGGCAAAACAGATTCCCTGGGATTTACACCGCAGCAGGGCCGTTCCTAGGAAATATCTATGGTGAGGCGAGCATTATTAATGCCGCTCCCTTCATCCCCCCCCCCCCCAAAAAAAAAAATTAAAATAAAAAATTTTGGGCCAAAATTGCCGTCCCTGTTAGTGCGCCGTCCTGAGGTGGCCGCCTCTTTGCCTCATAGATCGGCACGGCCCTGCACCGCAGTGGAAGCTTGCTGGGTCCATAATCCATCCATGTTATCCTAATATTCATAATTTAACGAAATGGTTGAAATGTTCGAAATACCGGAACTAACAAGGGGAGAGCACCAATAAGCTATCACAGATTGTTGTGATATTAAACAAGAAGGATTGTTATATCATGCTGAATGAGACCCTAAAATAATTTCATTCCATAAACAGCCAACAATGCAAACAATGAGCTGAAAGTTGGCACTATTTTGTCTGTGTATACATCAAATCTGAGCAATCAGGCCTAGTGTATGAATACTGTAAACAACAGTTGCTAGGTAAAAAATAGTTCCAAGATCCAAGTTCAATTTTACCATTTAAGATTCAATGATGTCATTTCCTCTTTTGATATCACATGACATATGACATCAGAACTTTGTTCACCAACATGACTGTCTTCATGAAGACAATAATAGTTTGTAGTGGTGGTTCAGTGGTTAAGGCAATGGACCAGGAATCTTTCCACACAGGTTCAAATCCTGTTGGGTGTGAAAATTTTTACATTTATTTTTTGTTAAATTTTAGCAGTTATTTTAATGTTTGTAATTTTATATTTGTTAAAAAATTAAAATTAACCAAATTAAAATTTTCTGAAAACAAATATAAAATTACAAACATTAAAATAACTGCTAAAATTTAACAAAAAATAAATGTAAAAATTTTTACACCCAACAGGATTTGAACCTGTGTGGAAAGATTCCTGGTCCATTGCCTTAACCACTGAACCACCACTATAAACTATTATTGTCTTCATGAAGACAGTCATGTTGGTGAACGAAGTTCTGATGTCATATGTCATGTGATATCAAAAGAGGAAATGACATCATTGAATCTCAAATGGTAAAATTGAACTTGGATCTTGGAACTATTTTTTACCTAGCAACTGTTGTTTACAGTATTCATACACTAGGCCTGATTGCTCAGATTTGATGTATACACAGACAAAATAGTGCCAACTTTCAGCTCATTGTTTGCATTGTTGGCTGTTTATGGAATGAAATTATTTTAGGGTCTCATTCAGCATGATATAACAATCCTTCTTGTTTAATATTACAACAATCTGTGATAGCTTATTGGTGCTCTCCCCTTGTAAGTGAATAGTTGGAACCGACGGGCGACGAACACGCCAATGGCAGTGGCGGCATTTCAAATACAAATTAAGAACTTAACAAACTAATGTGTATCAATAGCCACTTGTAGCTCTAGATCAATTACTCGTATACGTTCGTTAGCTTTCTTCAGTTCTTATAATTAACTTTGTGACGGGATAAAAGGAAGCATGAATAATTAATAAAAATTCAGTAATGTTTGTGCAAACGAATTAGTTTGAGGCGCTGCCTTTTAATTCACAATTTTTCACTGATTGCTATAGGTCTTCTGCATTTACAAAATATTTAAACATCAAGCAAGCACATAGAAAGAAATTAACCTTGAATGTCCTCTAGCAGCTCAGGAATTCCAACATACTTTCAAAAGGCGCAGTTGAGTCAAATGAGACAACTCTCATCGAGTGTGACTCAATACACCTTGCAAGATTCTGTTTATTTCAGTTTATGCCTTTTTACTCTGCTGTTGTTCGCCATTTCTCTAACAACTGAGTTGAGCACGTGACAATGCATTGGATTGTGGGTAATTAGAAATCGTTACCAGATGCTGAGTTACTTCTGGGTGTGCGGGTGATGACTTGACGCAACCTCGTTTCTTGCAACGGAGCGTCGTGTGGAAATTGCACGGTTGACCGTCGCAGAGCGTGAAGGAAGACCCAGCAACAGGCTAAGTTGTACGTAAGTATAACTAAGGGAATATGTTTTATTTGCGTTTTGTTGGTTGCTACTGAGTTCCTTATTAATAGAGAACGGATATTTATGCAAAATAAAATTTGTTTTATGTGCATAAAATACGCACTAAAAATTCCATTTTATGCAAAATAAAAATAAAAATATGCAAAATAAAATAATTTATACGATTGAAATCAGGTGTTAAATAACAACTTAATACCATTTTTAAGTGTTCATGATGTAAATGAATTGTAATTAGTAATTACAATTCATTCTTTTCTATTTTTTTTATTTTTTTATTTGTTTATTTTACACATTTAGTGATTTCCCCTGGTTTCTGTTTTTGGCGAAGTCCTCACTTCCGAACGCAAATCATACGTATCCAACGATACATGAAACATACACAAAACGTACGCAATATTTTTCTTAAAAAAGGGAGAAATTGATACGTACACGTTACGTATTGTAAAAAAGTGACACAAATCGCCATTTATTTTCGGAAAAACGGCAAAATATGCATTTATTTCCGGTTTTTGGAAAATATGCATTTATAGTCGATTTTGGCTTTATATTGAATAAAAATATATTGCATGCATTTATGCATTTATCCGGTCTCTACTTATTAATGAGGGATGATTTGACTGCTTGATTGGGCAAAAGCTCCCTCCCCTCCATATTTGCGCAAGTGAATGAATTGTACATAAATCTTATATGTTCGCGGAAATATGTAGCTCGTCATATTCCAACTGTTGACTTATGTTTTCCAACGCGTTTCTGTGTGGATTACACGGGACAGGAAGCAAAGCTCCGCGGAGCATCCATTGTTCGAACAAGTGGTCTAAAATTTGCTGAACATTGTTTCTTATTTCATCTTCCATATCCAGTTGCAAGAACTTGATATTTATTGAATATCGACTGAGAGCTGGTTGTGGTTGGTTACCTGCCCTGATCTGGATAACACTCGGGCAATGAGCCACTTTGGAGTGTTAGCAGTAAAAGAACGGTACCAGATTTGCGTTCCCAGGGGAATGGTGGGGCAAATACTCCAAAAATATAAAAAATATACGGTACATAAAAATATAAATATATACAACTTGCATCAAATTTATAAAGCAACAAGCAAACTTATACAAGGTCGGAAAAGCCAGAGATCAAGAATACATGACGAAATGAAGAAATAAAATACAAATAAAGCCAATCTTAAAACAAAAACACTTGGAAACCTGTATCAGTGTTGTCACTATTTTCTCGCAATAGCTTCGTAAAAAACAAGTCTAGACGTCTTAATTCTAGACAACTTATATATTTACAAATGTCATAGGTTTTTGGTTTTTACAAACTGTCTTATTTTATTTAG
The DNA here is from genome assembly GCA_949358305.1 of Strigamia acuminata. Lineage (NCBI taxonomy): Eukaryota > Metazoa > Arthropoda > Chilopoda > Geophilomorpha > Linotaeniidae > Strigamia > Strigamia acuminata. Next base: position 9,381,487 of record OX442319.1, on the reverse strand, counting down.
TAAATGATTTGAGGGAACAAACACTTGAAACAGTCGTTCGTATATGTTATTTGCAAATATTGCCGGTTGGGTCACTACTACAGGAAATGAACCAAACACATTTGCAAAAAACACTTCAGAATCACCACAATATGTTAGTATGTTAGAGACAGATCTTACACATTTTACACATTTTACAGAAAATGGGCACTTGACAAACAAAACCACCTGCAGATATGCGCCGAAGAGCAACAGCACAAATAAGAAAGGCATTATCTTCTTTCTAAACCGCTTGTAAAGAAAAGACACGGGCGCTATGGGTCTGAATTAAAGAAATCACTCATCCATGCAGCTGTCGAAGATGAAAATGCTGCTTATTTTTGGGGGGGATTTTGAGATTATTCCCACTACACAATAATGCAATAAAATTAAAGTTAAAAAAAATACAAGAAAACTACAAAAAACAATCAAATATATGTATAAAATAAAATTAATTTATGGTTGAGTTCAAACTGCCTCTGAATAGAGCTTACGAAGGTCTTAAAATACTGCTTAAAATAGGTCCTAACCTAACCTAGGTCCAGTCCAGTAAACCTAGATAAAAAAAATAAAAATATTAATAATTTATTCAAAAACATTAGGAAAATTTTTATCAATACCCAGTGGTCAGCCCAAATGTCCACAATCACAGTCGGACCCAATAAGGGTGCAGGATTCTTGCTGCATCCAGTATAAAAAAAAAAAAAAAGCAAAAAAAATTGGCATAAAAAGTGATAGGATTTTGAGTGCATGGAGTAGACCTTTCTTTACAGGTGGCTTTAAACATAGATCTGGTTGGATTTTGCAGTTTCAATTCTCTAAAAAAGAAATCAATAATCCATACAATCTATACACTCACTGGCAGTATTTGACAAAATTAATTACACCAAAGGAAATCTTGAGTATTCATCAATGAGCATCCGGTTAAGGTCCGAGAAAATCTATTACCAGATTTTACCATGGCTGGGCTGGTAGCCTCGTCATCAGCTAAGGCGAAATGAAACTGATCACATTTCAGAAAGATTTGTCAGAGCAATGACACGTCCCACTCTTCCGGACAACCCAAAGCTAATTTCTCTTTTTGTTTGTTGGGCGCGTCTTAGTAGAATCTTTTGCTGACGCCTTCCGCAAATTAATTGTCCTGCGGAACTCGGCACAATCGGAATCAAATACAGTCTCGCGACGTTTTTCATTTCCTCATTAACCAAATCGTCAATTTAAAGGAAATAAAAATTGCCAACGAAAATAATTTACAAATTTGGCAATTTTTAACCCAACACAATCAAAGATGATTTTATATACAATTTATCAGTTACAGATAAATTCAGAAAAAAAATTGACTCATTCAATCTACCTAAGGTTGGAGATTTCCATTTCTTACTGGAGATTTTCAAGTCTAGTGATCAGCCGCTTTGCTGTTGCACCAAACATTGGTTTGGAGTAAAGACTGGTGTAGATCTTCAAGTATCATAACAATAAGCGGTATATGTCACACCGTATATAGACCACGAATATGAGTAAGTATACTCTTTCCACACTCAAAAGGAGCCCTGAAATCTTGGCTCCCATTGGCCTAGTCTGATTACTCAGAAGTGTAGTTGAACTTCTGCTACTATGAAAAGTAGTTCCCTATGATTTTTAGTCTGTATCAAGTGTTGCCACAATAGCCTAGCAAAAAACAAGTTTATGGCTATGTCTTAATTCTGGACAAAATTATGGTAGTTAGACGTTGACGTAGTCATTAATTAAGCTGTTAGACAATGATCTAGCTAGACTCCATTGTTGGGTAGTTTTGCGCTCAAATCCTCGGATGGCGATCGGACAGGTGGTTCTGTCCAGGAAAACTGTTCAACTGTTGCTGTTGACCATTGTTTCTATGATGTTGCTATGATCTTGCTTTGGTATTGCAGATAAAATTTCAGGGGCTCGTTTTTGCAGTCAATTGTTTGTGGTCGTTCATTGTTTTCCTGGAATTACAAACTGTACCTATGAGACCTAAAAAAAATGTATACTACAGAAATCTTTATAAAAAAATCCTTAGAATGAAAACACTAAGCATTAAATTATTCTGACAGTTTGAACACAAAGCTGTGAAAAATAAACATAAAAATATATTAGATAGATCTTACACATTTTTCACACGCTTAGAGATTACAGCATTTTTACAGAAAGTGGGTATTTGACAAACAACCACCTGCAGATATGTACAAATAAGAAAGGCATTATCATCTTTCTAAACGGCTTGTAAACAAAACAAAACTAACTCAAGGCATCATGGGTCTGAATTAAAGAATTCACTCACCCATGCAGCTGTCAAAGATGAATTTGCTGCTTATTTTATGAGTGCGATTTTCAGGTTATTCCCACTACATATAAAATTAAAGTTAAAAAAAACTACAAAAAAACTACAAACATCAATCAAATATAATGGTTAGTTCATCTTGACAAGGAGTGCAATAATTTTCATAAAAGTTTTCTAGAAATTAAACCGCCTCTAGATGGAGCATACGAATGTCTTAAAATACAGCTTAAAATAGGTTCGGCTTGACATGCTGTTTGGTCCAGTCCGGTAAACCTAGATAAAAAAATTTAAAAAATTTAATAATTTATTCAAAAACATTAGGAAAATTCATATTAATACCCAGTGGTCGGACCCAATGAGGGTGCAGGATTCTTGCTGCATCCAGTATAAAAAAAATAATAAAAAATATTGGCATAAAAAGTGAAAAAATTTTGAATGGAGGGAGTACACCTTTCTTTGCAGGTGGCTTTAAACTTAGGTCTGGTTGGATTTTGCAGTCTCAATTCTCTAAAAAGAAATAACTAATCTATTCAACCTATACACCCACTGGCTGCATTTGATGAAATTACGTACACCAAAGGAAATCTTGAGTATTTTTAAATATTTTTAATTCAAATTTTTTTTTTATGTCTAGAACCTAAAATTTGTGCAGTAGTTTATTCTAAGACTGGTCGACAGTTGTGATGGCGTGGTGTTCTCCAGTCATTTGTAATCAGCTCCACGTACAGATTTTAATACTTAGCAAATGGGCAGAGGATGTGCATCAGACATGTAAAATGAGGCACAATGTTGCGTGAAGTTGTCAGTTAAGATGAAAGGTCGCTGGCTTTGGCATGAAGAACTAGCTGGGTGATCGCCACATGCAGCGCACCTAAAAATGCAATCGGTTAACAAGCTGAGGTGTAGCTAAACCGTTGGAAATAATTTCCTACAGGATTGTTTAACTAAAGGTGTTTCCCTTACGATATGGTACCTAAATAGTATCGTGGAGCAAAATAAGGGAAAAATGCGAATTGTATAGAAATCGAATGTGTTTGCGGAAATAGTGTAGTTCGACAAGTGCTAACTGTTATCGATTCTTATTTCATCTTCCGTATCCAGTGCAAGTCTTGATATTTGTTGAATTTCGCATGAGAATAAAAGTAGAGAGAATCGGCGCATCTAGTAGGGATTCAGAGCTGGTTGGTTACCTGCCCTGATCTGGATAACACTCGGGCAATGAGCCACTTTGGAGTATTAGCAGTAAAAGAACGGTACCAGACTTGCGTTCCCAGGGGAATGGTGGGGCAAGTACTCCAAAAATATAAAAAATATACGGTACATAAAAATATAAATATATAAAACTCGCATCAAATTTATAATGCAACAAGCAAACTTATACAAGGTCGGAAAAGCCAGAGATCAAGAATACATGACGAAATGAAGAAATAAAATACAAATAAAGCCAATCTTAAAACAAAAACACTTGAAAACCTGTATCAGTGTTGTCACTTTATTTTCTCACAATAGCTTCGCAAAAACAAATCTAGATGTCTTAATTCTAGACAACTTATGTATTTACAAAGGTCATAGGTTTTTGGTTTTTACAAACTATCTTATTTTATTTAGTGAATGATTTGAGGGAACAAACACTTGAAACAGTCGTTCGTATATGTTATTTGCAAATATTGGAGGTTGGATCACTACGACATCACTGCTGGAACAGGAAATGGACCAAACACATTTGCAAAAAACACTTCAGAAATCACCACAATGTTAGAATGTTAGAGACAGATCTTACACATTTTACACATTTTACAGAAAATGGGCACGTGACAAACAAAACCACCTGCAGATATGCGCCGAAGAGCAACAGCACAAATCAGAAAGGCATTATCTTCTTTCTAAACCGCTTGTAAAGAAAAGACACGGGCGCTATGGGTATAAATTAAAGAATTCACTCATCCATGCAGCTGTCGAAGATGAAGATGCTGCTTATTTTTGGAAGGAATTTTGAGATTATTCCCACTACACAATAATGCAATAAACTTAAAGTTAAAAAAAATACAAGAAAACTGTAAAAAACAATCAAATATATAAAATAAAATTAATGTTTTGTTCCTCTACCTTTGGTTGAGTTCATCTTGACAAGGAGTGCACTAGAAATCAAACTGTCTCTGGATAGAGCCTATGAAGGTCTTAAAATACTGCTTAAAATAGGTCCTAATAGTTTTAATAGTCCAGTAAACCTAAATAAAAAAAATTAAAAAAATTAATAATTTATTCAAAAACGTTAGGAAAATTCGTATTAATACCCAGTGGTCAGCCCAAATGTCCACAATCACAGTCGGACCCAATGAGGGTGCAGGATTCTGGTTGGATTTTGCAGTCTTAATTCTCTAAAAAAGAAATCACTAATCTATACAATCTATACACCCACTGGCAGTATTTGACGAAATTACGTACACCAAAGGAAATCTTGAGTATTCATCAATGAGCATCCGGTTAAGGTCCGAGAAAATCTATTACCAGATTTTACCATGGCTGGGCTGGTAGCCTCGTCATCAGCTAAGGCGAAATCAAACCGATCACATTTCAGAAAGATTTGTCAGAGTAATGACACGTCCCACTCTTCCGGACAACCCTAAGCTAATTGGAGTGTCCGCACTCCATCTTTCAATATGTTAATTTGTGACGCTAGTCAACTGTCAGCGCCACCTGTGTAAAAACATGCAAATAAATGTCTTATGTTAATTCAACTAACCAAGATGTCTGCTTTATTCACGACTCCGTAATAATCCACTTTGTAATCAACAATATCAAACCAAGAAACACATTATTGGCGACGAGGGATGAGGATAATCGAACCATCAACTACTATTGAACTTTTGTGTGTTTTCTTGTCGTTTTGATGAGATTATCGCCACTGACCCTACGCTCGTGACCACGCGTTGACCGTTAGGCCCGAATTTTCACCTGTAAGTTTTGCCTTAAATTCATCAATTCCATCGTTCAAATATGCCTTTGGTTGCGGCTCCGGAAAAATACAACCCGCTCGACGATTGGGAAACCTACATCCTCCAGATGGAATGCGTCTTCTCATGCAACAAAATCGTCGCGGACGCAGAAAAAGTAAATACGCTTTTGGCCTGCGTGGGAATGGCAACTTTTGCCAAATTTGTGGATCTGGCCCGACCTAAAAAGCCGACGAAATTGACATTCAAGCAACTAACCGACTTAATGGTGAAAAATCAAAAGCCAAAGCCGGTCAAGCAGGGTGAAATCGTGCGCTTTCGTGCTCGTAAACGCAATAAGGGCGAGTCGGTGAGCGATTTTGCGTCCGCTTTGCACTCGCTGACGAAATATTGCGACTTTGGTGATTCGCAAGACAACGAGATGCGGAACCAGTTCGTCATTGGTCTTAACATGCGTCACGTCCAAGAGACGCTCTACACGCAAAAAAATCTTACTTTTGCATTGGCTCTCGAGGCAGCCACCTCCGCCGAGATCGCCGGAGCGGACGTTTCCAGTTTTCTCGACACCCAGCAGTCAGTGCACCAACTTCAGAACGGCGGAAACTCCTCACGATCCAATGCGAACTCGCACGAAGGTGGCAAACGCTCCTCGAGGGGCACCACCGATCAACAACAAGACCAGCCATTGCAACAGCACGATACCACCAAGTGCAAATCGTGCAACGGCACCGGTCACCAGCCACGTCATGTCAATGGAAAATGCAGATCGTGCGGACAGACTGGACACCGCAGAGACGATTGCGAACATCGTCGCACCAAGTGCCAGGGCTGTGGCCTCGTCGGGCACACACAATCGGCCTGCATGTCAACCGCTGCAACTGCTCCCCACCACGCTGTAATTCCAGCGCCTCGGAAGCTCACCTTCTACTCGATTCGTACGACACCTCGACAGGCCGGAAAAGCGATGAATTCGATCAGCATCAAACCGACCAAACCGTTGGTTCGGGAAATGCGAGTAGCGGACACATTGCTGCTCATGCAGATCGACACAGGCGCTGAAGCGACAACCATCAGTCGCGAGATGTATAACCAAAATTTTTCTCGATTTCAGTTGCAGCCGCTTGATTCGCAGATGTCAACTTACGACGGACACGTCCTGCCGATGGACGGGGTTTGCCACGTGCCGGTACAGCACGATCGCCGCAAATACGTCCTACCGCTCTGTGTTGCTGCGACTGGGTCAGTTCCAGTCATGGGTCGCAATTGGTTGGACGCCTTCAATTTGTTGTCCCTTGCTGGTATTTCGATGGGTGCTGTCGTGAATTCAGCCGCCGCCATGACCACTTCAAAGTCTGCACGCAGACGCGCCGCTCGAAAGCGCACTCAACCGCCAAAAAGCACGACCGCTGAGTTCACCGCCCCCAGACTGGATGTGGAAGCTTCCTCGCCGAACGAGTCTACTCCAAACTTGATTGTTGCTGCTGCAGCGACGGCGCCGGCTTCCACGCACTGCTTGGCAAGCACTGACGCGCTCGACCCGTTCCACACGTTATTGTTGCAGCACCCCAACTTTTTCCATGACGAAATGGAGAAATTATCCAAATTTCAACTCTCTTTGGCAGATTCTATGGACCAATTCTTGGTTTCATTTCGTTCGTTGCGCAAGACTTCCGCCGTCATTTGGTCACGACACACCGACCAATTGCAAAACGACTTATCAATTGGAACGCCACTTCCAATTAAGGGGGATGATTGGCACATTGGTCCGTTTGTGAGCCCTCAGAGTGCAATTGCTTCCCCGACACTTGCTCAACCAGTTCCTCCAGCGGTAACCGCAACTCGGACTGCAACCACACCTGCAAAACCGTCGACACCGCTGCTGCCTTCTACGCCGCCTGTTGCTCCTGTGTCACCGCCTGGACAGCCTCCGAATTCCGTACGCAGTCCCCGACATGTTCGCAACAAGAAACTGACGTAATTTTATGGTTTCCCATCAAATTAATGAGCCAATTCAACTTTGTAATTGTATGTCATTTTATTCGTTATTTACATTTAAATTTAATGTTTTAATATTTCATTGTTTAAATTGCTCCCTTTTGGATCCCAATTAAGGGGGTACTGGAGTGTCCGCACTCCATCTTTCAATATGTTAATTTGTGACGCTGGTCAACTGTCAGCGCCACCTGTGTAAAAACATGCAAATAAATGTCTTATGTTAATTCAACTAACCAAGATGTCTGCTTTATTCACGACTCCGTAATAATCCACTTTGTAATCAACAATATCAAACCAAGAAACACATTACTAATTTCTTTTTTTGTTTGTTGCTGGGCGCGTCTTAGTAGAATCTTTTGCTGACGCCTTCCGCAAATTCCTTTCTCTGCAGAATTCGCCCCGCGCGCGGCATCAGAATCAAATATAGTCTCGCTAAGTTTTTCGTTTCCTCATTATCCAAATCGTCGATTTGAAGGAAATAAAAATTGCCAAGGAAAATAATTTAGAAATTTGGCAATTTAAACCAACACAATCAAAGATGATTTTATATACAATCTATCAGTTGCAGATTTCCTATTTCTTACTGGAGATTTTCAAGTCTAGTGATCAGCCGCTTTGCAGTTGCATCAAACATTGTGTTGCAGTAGAGACTGGTGTAGATCTTCAAGTATCGTAACAAGAAGCAATATATGTCACACTGTACAGACCACAAATATGAGTAAGTAGTCACTTGCACAATGTAATCCAAAGACAGAGTAAAGTCTGAAATATTTTTATTTTTTTCTCCAAAAATTGCCAGTGACGAGAATTTAATATTGTAAGACCACACCTACGAATACTTGTGGCATTTACAAAATTCTGATGGGAAACAAACTATTTCATTGGCAAAATCCCTCTTCAAAAGGATTTGCAAAATTTATTGTTGCGTTAGTTTATCTCGCTATGAATTGTGATTTTAATAATTTTGATTTTGGTCCATTTGTTTCCCACGTCTAATTTTAATACATGTTAAGGTGTGGTCCAGTGGCTAGTGATGGCCTTCCTTACATTGATTGGGTCACTTTCACCTTCAATCTCTACTTAGCGATAAAATTTCGTTCCAGTGAATTTACTGGCCGAGCAAGCTACTTATAATTCAAGTATGTTTATAGGTTAGAATCCTGTACAGGGGCGGATCTACCGGTAGCACCGGGCTATTGGGGCTTGAGCCCCGGGCCCCCAAATTCTAGGGGGCCTCCGAGACTCTGGGCCATGTACTAAAAAGAAAAAGAAAAAGAAAAGGTCGCTAAAAAAAAAAAGAAGAAAGGTCGCTGTTAAAAATTTTGAGAAAGGGGCCCCGAAAAAACCTCAAGCCCCGGGCCCCCGAAAAGCTAGATCCGCCCCTGGTCCTGTAACTATACTAGTAAGATTAGGGTTAGCGACGGTGGTGTCTGGAATAAACTTACACTATCAAGGTGTAAATGAGCTCTAAGTTCTATATAGGCCTGAGCATCTGGTTCTGTTTCTGTTGTGGCTTAAACAAGCTTCTAAAGCAGAGACAAAAAAATTAACACAGTAAATACTGATCAGACAGCAAGCACGCAGCATACTGGTGTCAGGAGTTTCGTATAACCACATCTGCTTCATTTTTCCACTCTGTGTATCCCATTCAAGAATGTACCAATCACAATTTCACAGACTGTATATGCAATTGCGTTCTACATTCCACACAATCGATGTCACTTTTCCGTTGTGGTGGCCAGCCTGGAAATAAATAACAATTACAAAACATTCCTCTATTATTTTATTTCTAGTGCTCTTGGAGATTTCCGTTTCTTACTGAAAATTTTCAAGTCTAGTGATCAGCCGCTTTGCTGTTGCACCAAACATTGTGTTGCAGTAGAGACTTGGTTTAGATCTTCAAGTATCATAACAATCGGCAGTATATGTCACACTGTATAGACCACGAACATGAGTAAGTAGTCACTTGCACAATGTAATCCACAGTAAATTCTGCTCTAATCATCCTTTGATGGGGCAAAGCGAAATTCCAAAATTTCCTCAAATTAACAGCAAAAAAATATTTAAATACATTATAGGCCATGATCGAACACTATATGACGTCGGTGATGGAAAATTGAGGTTCGGTCGCTAACTTTATAGTCTGCAGACGTTGAGGAACTCTAATTCGAGCCATTATACGGGAAGAAAGTTTGCTCTTTCGTCCAGAGATTTAATAATACACCCCATCCCTCCCGTTGGGTTGGTTAATTGTAGATCTAACTTCTAAAAAAATAATAAATATTTCTAAGTGGTTGACAACAAATATATAAAAATACACATGAGGATCACCCCAATCGAAGAGGTTTCTGCAAACCTTACTTTATCTACCAGAGGATCTGAGGGCCAATCAGGAACAAACACTTGACACAGTCGTTCATAGAAGATAGAAAAGTTAGAGCGGTTGGTGTACTTGTTGTTTTTGCATAACGTCTATAGCAGTGACTAACATGTTTATAAACAATTCTGAAAGTCTTGACATGATGGCTTATTTATTAAGTACGCCTACAAACTATTTGTATTGTTTTTCTAAGTGTGCTACCATATAAACTTTACAATATTCAAGCCAACTGCAAAGCATAGGAAATAATTTAGGTTTTTCAAGGTATACAAGTTTTTCCTTTTTTCTTTACTATAACAAGTTTTAATTCAAATTTCCAAGATCTCAAGCCATACAGCAGCCCCTTAATTACACAGTTTAAGGATTTTGTGTCAATTATTTGACGGCTGCCAAGCAATAAAAATTAATTTCAGTAGCTGAGAAGTCTGGTAATTTTCCCCAATCTGAAGTTATTATTATTAAAATGAAACGCATGCAACACACCGGCTTTACTATCAAAAAACCATAAAAAGAATAATCTAACCACATCACAACTGATTTGGAAAATGCTAAGCCTAACACAAAGTTAAAAACTGTGAAGCGTTAAAAAATTAGAAGCCTATACTACGATAGTCTTAGTGAGTGTTCATATACATAAAGCTGAACTTACTAGATTGTTCATAGTGTGTAAAACACAGAGGCACCACAGGACAGGGGCCGCCACTGCGATGTTAAGAGTTAATATATTACCCCATCTCTTCGAACAACAACCCAAAGCAGGATACAGCGCCCTCTTTAATCTCTTTTTCACACTCACTCATGACCCAATCCACTTCCTGGGCGATTCCAATCGATGGAGTTTGGCGTGACCGAGAATAGCACCCGCATCATTCACGTGTTTACTTGCTACTTACTCCGAATTGATAAACAAAACTTTTACGACAGTCGTAAATTCTTTTATTAAAAAAAATAAAAAAAAATAAAGAAAATAAAAAATAAAATAAAAAAACTCGAAAGGTAAAAAAAAATAATCAAATCAAGTCGAGACAAGACAAACATTTGACGACGCAATAAATCATTCGTCCTATTAAAACGTCGCACGTAAATGCCCATTGAATTGGTTTAACGGGCCGCGCTACTACCTAATGATTGGTTTTCGACTTTGTTCTAGCCCACACGTTTCGACTTCGGCTTGCACGGCAGTGAAAAGTGCACAACTAACGGGCCTAACGGCTTTGCCAACTCGTGTGTGTGTGGTGTGTTTTGCTAAGTTAATGGAAATCCATATAAATAAAACGCTTTTAATCGCAGGATTGAATTTGTTGCAATTAATTGCTTCTTGCGCTTAACGCCGGGCGGAACGGGCAAAACTACTTACTTATGCACGATAAACGGAGTTGCGAATATACATAAAAGTCGTTTTTTAAATTCTAATTCAGGTGAGTGGATAATTTGCGAGCGTTTTCTTCATTTAATTAGCTCCCAAATGACTGAATGAATGTGCTGCGATCTCATTTTCATTCCCAATTTCGCTATTGACGCCTTCATATTCCGATTTACGATGGAATAAAATGTGTATAAACATTCACTTTGGCTTGTTCGAGGTCACACGTTTGACCGTGGAGATGTGTTACACGCTGATTCCGTCAGATGGCAGAAGCGGAGCGGTGGGAGGAATTACTCTTGATGTGTGCAAGTGCAAATGGGAGTTTTATTCGAGTTGCATTGCAAGGAGCCAATTACAGAGCTGGATTATTTAAAATTTGTTCACACGTCAAGAAAAAGGCAGGTTTTTTTTTTTTTTTTTTTTGTTTTTTTTTTACGAGGTTGATAAGGGATTTCGCGAGATTTGAGGTGAGATTGTTTGAGATCAGATTTGCAATGCGTGAGTTTAGACGAGATTGCACGGGAGATGAAGACATACATTTTTTATTTGAAAAAGTGCCATTTTTTGCTTTAAAAAGTGCATTTTCAGCTTTAAAAAGTGTATTTTGTGCGTGAAAAAGTGCATTTTATGCGTGGAAAAGTGCATTTTATGCGTGAAAAAGTGCATTTTCAGCTTTAAAAAGTGTATTTTGTGCGTGAAAAAGTGCATTTTATGCGTGGAAAAGTGCATTTTATGCGTGAAAAAGTGCATTTTATGCGTGAAAAAGTGCATTTTATGCGTGGAAAAGTGCATTTTATGCGTGAAAAAGTGCATTTTATGCTTGAAAAATGCTTTTTTTGTATGAAAAAATGCATTTTATGCTTGAAAAATGCATTTTATGAATGAAAATGTGCATTTTATGCTTGAAAAATGCATTTTATGAATGAAAATGTGCATTTTATGAATGAAAATGTGCATTTTTTGTGTGAAAATGTGCATTTTTTGCGCGAAAATGTGCATTTTTTGCGCGAAAATATGCATTTTTGCGCGAAAATGTGCATATTGTCTGAAAAAGTGCATATTGTCTGAAAAAGTGCATTTTATGCTTGAAAAGCACAATTCTATTCAAAAAGGTAAACTTTAATAAGAAATGTCATTTCAATTTTTTTACTTTATAAATCAAGGCAATTTCGCAACTGTTTAGTCGACAGTTCGTCGATTTTTTTAATCAATAAGTCTGGCTGAGTCAAACTTAAAATTAAATGTTCAATGGGTAAGGTACACACTTGTCTGTCTAGCGTCGTTTTTGGAATTGGAAAACTTGTAAGACACTTTCCAAAGCATTTTAGTTGTCATCCCTAGAGAAAAGCAGTTACAGTCACCATATTCAATAAATAGATAAATCTGCACTTTAAAAGTCATCTTTAAAGTGCACCCACAAGTCCACGACTTGTACCAAGCCATTCAGAAACAACATGGCCTTCCTATTTAATTTCCTGAGAAGTCAGAACGACATGTAAAGGTTCTCGTCAGATGTCAACAACAACACCACGGTGCACAAAGCGCGGGCTATCTTGCTAAACTATTTTCAACAGCGCTTCGGTGTACAATCACCGCCATCTTTCAATAACACCAAAATCAATACAACATTAAAGTAATTTTACATTATTTACACATTTACGTACGAATTTTATTAAAAAATGGATTTTTAATGCAAATTTATAGCGTCAGCCATGATCTTTTTTTTTGTGTAAAAAAATGGTAAATGGAGATTGGGCGAAGGAAAAAAAAGCAACTTGACGACTTAATCTCTCTCGGGGCACGTCTATAAAGTGTGTAGATGACGAGTTTCTCCATTTTGCATCTCTTCGGTCGATCGTAAAATGGCGATGGTGTGGGGAGGAAAAATGGCGTACGATGCGAATGTCATCGCACAAATTTTGTGGCCAATGTACACACGAGGTCTGTTTATAAATGTCTACTCGTGTGTATATCTTTTGCAGTCGATCGAGTGTTTTTTTTGTGTGTGTGTGTGTCGATAAAAAGTGAATAAAAAGTGAAAAATTACTCATTAGAAAGAGAAAATTCTGAGCAGATGAAATGAGAAACGACGTGATTAAAAAAGTTTGTTCCTCGATAGCAGTTTGTTGGAGTTGAGACGGAAACTGACTTTTAATGATCAGAGAAATGGGGGAAAAGAGTTGCACGCAACATTGAAAGCCCTTTTATTAACTTGTACTTAAAAGTGGTTTTACGATTTAGTCAGTTTTTACGTCTAACCTTTTATTTATTTGCTATTTATTTATTTATTTATTTTTTGACAAAAAAATTGCTTACTTATCTGATACGTTTATTAGGGTTAAATAAGTATGCAAAAAGAGGAGTTTACTGCTAAGTTTTTATGCACAAATTGCACAAATTGCAGAATATATAGGATTTATTGTGCACAACTATAAGCAGGGTATGCAGGTTTTATTGTTTTATTATACAACTCTGCAGAACCTGCAGGTTTTTTGTTGTTTTGCTGCACAATTTTGCAGAATCTGCAGGTTTTCTGTTTTGCTGCACAATTTTGCAGAATCTGCAGGTTTTCTGTTGCTTTGTCGCACAACTCTGCATAATCAGCATAAACCTGCACATTTATTCTTGATTTGATTGTCACAAATGTCTCTGCTTTCTGTAGAAATACGTTGCATTTTTATACTAAATCTGCATAACCAATCTGCATAAATTTTTCTGCATTAATTCCAAACTGCAAAAAAATAAATATCCAAATATCTTATAACTTCTTAAATCTTGCAGATTACGCACATATTATTAAGCACAGTTGCACAAAATTTTCAAAAAATTCTGCAGGAATTACCTGACATAATTCTACGGAATCTGCAGAATTTTGCACGATTTTATCAATTACGTCAAAGAACCTTGCAAAAATATCCTACAACTTTTTGCACATTATCCAGAATTTGCAAATTTCTGCACATTATCCAGAATTTTATCCAGAATTTGCAAATTCCTGCACATTATCCAGAATTTTATCCAGAATTTGCACATTTCTGCACATTTTCCAGAATTTTATCCAGAATTTGCACATTTTTGCACATTTCTGCACATTATCCAGAATTTGCACATTTTTGCACATTTCTGCACATTAGCCAGAATTTTACCCAGAATTTCTGCACATTAGCCAGAATTTAATCCAGAATTTGCAGATTGCTGCACATTATCCTGAATTTTTCCAGAATTTACAAATTTCTCCACATTAAATGAAATAATAATCTCCTAGCATAATTAATACACACCAGTGCTGTCAGACTGCTCTGCTGGGTCAGCGGGATTCTGCAAAACCAATTTTCCGACAGAAGAAATCTCTTTGCTCACAGTTCCAAATTGATACAAACATATCGATTTCGCGTACTTATATGCTGTCAATATTGATCCCTAATCATTTCCTCGTTACGTAGAGATAGATGTCTGTCTGTTAGCTCACAATCCAATCAGTGGCGAATAAATAATTGTTAAATAAATCGTTTCTGCTTTGTGAATATGCGCAATAACTTCTGTATGCTATTGAAAAAACCTTGCATTTTTTCCCAAACGAAATAGATGAGTTTATGAAAGGGGCTTGTCATTTCCCGACGTTTGATTCATCGAAGCGGACGAAAATCGCTTCTCTCTCCTGAGTCCTGACATTGGAATATAAAAGAAGAAAAAAAAGAATTTTTTTTGTGAAATTAATGTGTCTTTCTTTTGTTCCCAGCGATTTTGACGAACATCCGACAAGAGTTATTAATGATTGAAAAACATTTACTTCCCGTGTTAGTTGTTTCTCGTTTTGAATTTATTTGTTACATGTTGTTTATATCGTGTCATTATAGCTTTTAATTTCAGTTTTGGATACTCATGTATGAGTATCCAATGTGGAATGACATTTGTGTCAGTTTAATTATTGGAAATGGTAAAATTAAAGCGATGGGAAGCTAAAATGCAAAGTGGGATTCGTCTAGTATCTGCTCAGTGCTCACCACAATTATATTATTTGAATGATGACTACAAATGGGTGAATTTATTTGATTTAAAAGATGAATTAGACTAATTTTAAAGATGAATTTGACTAATTTTAAAGATGAATTTGACAAACTGCCCACACATAATCGATGAGCCTTGAGGAATACCAATAAACGCCATTTGTTTGATCAGTGTCATCGTCTTTAAGATCAAACAGTAGCAGTCCACCGAGAAATGCGGGTCGTCATATTTGATCACACTTAATGTGTTTGTGGCTGTCTCTCTCGTGCTGTCTTTTGTGATGTTTGGCCAGGCATTTAGCTCAACAAGTGGCAGCTTGGCCATGTGTGTTATTGCATCTTTTTCAACGTGATGACATTGAGAGAGATCTAGTTTCGCACACACTGCCTGTGAGTGAACTCTGGTTGGGCAGCTTGAGTTTTGTCAGATTCTGTGCGATACAATTTGAACAGTTAAAACAAATCTTATGTGCCAAAATTAATTTTAGGCACTAAAATTGATTATTATGTAATAATTGGTGTTTTGCATGAGTCTCGAGAGAATTGTTGAGTGAGAGCGCCAAGTTGGGTTGGATTTATTTAAATGTTTGAGATGTAATTTTGGGATTCTACTGCTGTAATAAAGATTAGCTGTTTCCTGTTGATCATCTGGAGTAAATCTGGATTGGCGCCCAACCCACGCGAAATCACAATTACACCAAATAATTCAATTTTAGGTAAAAGAAACCTACTTTTGAGCCAAATAATCTACTTTTAAGCCAAAAAATCTTTATTAAGCCAAAAAATCTACTTTTAAGCCAAAAAATCTACTTTTAAGCCAAAAAATCTACTTTTAAGCCAAAAAATCTAATTTTAAGCCAAAAAATTCAATTTTACATAAAAGAAACTTTTTTACACCAAAAAAATCCAAAAATATAAAAATTAAATTAGATAAAACAAAATAATTTTTTTTATGCTCATATTGGTTTATTATTTTAATTTTATTAACATAAATTTGGGGCTTCCAATTTGTAGTCGTGTCCTGGGCCCCAAAATACCATGATGTTTGCACAGATTACAATCAGTGATGTCTGGTCACTTACACGTTTAATTTACATTTACTATATATTGAAACACACTCTACTAGATCATATAAAATAATAATATGCAATTTCAAGATTTGTGGATGTTTACACACAAGAGTTGCTCGTAAAAGCTGAATTTGTTCCGCGGATTGCCAAGTAAACACCATTTTTGGCCGCTGCTCTCTAAAATTCATTGCCAGCTGCTGGTAGAAGTGCAGAAAAAATGTTTTCGCTGCCGATTTATTAATATTTATTCATTTCGAGTATTATAAAATATTTGACGTGAGAAAATGGATTTTTTTTTTTTTACGAACTTGCATTGATTTTTGATCGATTTTGAAGGTATGGAAACTGATTTCTAAGTGTTTTGTGAGATAATTAGATATTTTGGAAACGAAAATAAACTTTTATTGGTGACAGTTTGTCCTAGTGATTAATCGTTAATCGATGAATTTGTGTGAGAGAGCCATCAATCTGAAATTCATCCATTTCAAGAAAAAAAATTTTAATCGACGGTATTTTCAATTTTACTCGCCGCAGCAAGTCAACCATTTGCCGCATGCCTAACGCGATTACCGCCGTCGAATCGTAAACGTCAATTTTTGAAATTCATTCAATTTAACGTTATTAATGACACTTTTCCCCCATGATAAATTGTTAATCAATAACCAGATTTCAAGGAAAAAAAACCATTAATCCCAAATTGCCCCATTCATAATTTTTTTTCTTTAAAAATTTAAATTCGCCCCATATTTCCAATCCCCACTGCCGCATCGACTCAACCATTTGCGGCATGCCAAACACAATCACCGTCGCGTAACCAAAAACTGTCAATACTCAAAATCCATTAAACAAAACGTTATTAACGACACTCTTTCACATTAATCAATCGTTAATCAATAACCAAACGTAAAAAAAAAAATTATTTTATATAATTTAAATTTATTTTCAAAAAATCTAAAACCGACGGCAATTCTCAATCCATGCGGCCGCACCAACTCCACTACATCCCGCCTGCCACTTCCGACCACCGTCGATACAAAAAAAAATCCATAAATCATCAACTTTTATTAATAACTTTTATTTAATCCCACAAATTCCAGCAGAATGGACTAAGACAAAAACCTTTTGTCTTATTACCGCCCATTTTAAAACTATAATCGAGTGAGTGGTCAGTAGAAAAGGCCAGTTAAGTAGCGAGTGCAATTTTGACAAAGTCGTTGCTCGTTGCCACCTTTCACACCAGACGTCGTTTCGCGAGCAATAAGCGACAGTTCCCTCGGGTGGACAAACACACGCTGAATTAATTTCCACTCGACCACCAGTCATGCGCCAAACAACCGCATTTCCGTCGCACCTAATAGCAATAATCCACGATCATTCATTGTCTCCATTTTCTTTTCTTTTCTCTCTCTTCCTAGATCGCCCTTCGTTGTTTGTCATTCTGCGCATGCGCCCGAAAAGAAGCGAAATCGAACGTGTGCGCGTAGTTTGCTTCGATAATTCGATTTTAAGCCGTGATTTTAATCCGATTTACGAGGAAATGAAAGGATTTGGTTTCAATTGTGCACACACATGACTGGATTAATTTGCATTTGTTTTGGGTTTTGGATTTGATTTAAAGCGAATCTCCATGTTGGTTTAGTTTCAACACACGCCGCTAGAGTTGCGTGTATACATATGTATGCGGCCGTCGGAGGTCAAGTGTTTTTCGTGTTTGCAAGTCGTGGATACACTTTGATCGGGCCAATATATCGGACTCGCTTTACGATCAATAAAATCAGTCTTTTATAGCTGAGGCGGGCGCGACAAAGAACCGACCAGCACGTAAAAGGCCAATTGGACGCCAAGCGGAGACTTGATGCAACTAATTTGTCAACTTTTGTGTTGTTTGTTTGTTTAATTTATTTTATTTTATTTTATTTTCCTCCCAGAAGGGAAGTTTGTCTATGAAAAATCAGTTTCAGCATCCAAAGGTCAGTTTTAATCCCTAAAAAGTCAATTTTGATCTTTAAAAGGTCAATTTTGATCTTTAAAAGGTCATTTTAGGTTTTAAATATTAATTTTAGGTTTTAAATATTAATTTTAGGTTTTAAATATTAATTTTTGTACATAAAAGTCATTTTTGGTCCATAAAAGCCATTTTTGGTCCATAAAAGTCATTTTTGGTCTGTAAAAGTCAATTTTATTTTATAAAATTTAATTTTGGTTCACAAAAGTTAATTATGGTTCACAAAAGTTAATTCTGGGGCACAATGGTAATTTTTTAGAATGATCTTATTGATTTCGAAAATAATTTTTAATTTTCATCCATAAAAGTCAATTTTGGCATATAAAAGTCAATTTTGACCTATAGATAAGTGCTTTTATGTAAATAAAGACTTATTTATTGATTTGGAATATACATTTTAGTATAAACTGAATATTTATTACGTTTGGAATAAACAAGGTACAGTACGGGGAAATGACTTTCTGCCCTGCCGCACAAGATGAGCCTAAGTCCGCCAAGCGGAAACCATTTCCCGTACTACAACTTTTAGTTCCAATCCACAAATTACGTATAAAATCAATAGATCATGAATTAAAAAAAACTATTTTCTTTCCCAAACTACAAGTTAGAACAAAGATTAATTCTATCAGCATCAATCGATTTATACTTCCAAATTCTCTCAACAGGTTTATCAACCCCCACATTAAATTCGAATAAAACGCCATGAAAAAGTCTGATCAAACATATTCAAAATGTCGATTGTTTATCATTAAACCGATACACAAAAAAAAAAAAAAAAAAAAAAAAAACAGTAACCTTTCGAAAAACTGATGTTTTTATGACGTAATTATAATGGTGAAGCGCCGTCATGCACCACAAAAGCGGAAATTAGATAAAGCAAACTATTTCCTTAAATGATCTTCTTATCGTCTCAAAACCATTACTCGCTAGATAAATTAAATTTGAATTGAGTATTTTTATTTTCATTATAATCTTTATTTTCTTTTGTCTTATAATTTCGAATAAACGAAGCGACCACCCACATTTGTTTAATTCGCGTTTATTTTGTTCATCGCCATCTGTTTTTAAATCAATAAACTAAAGTTTTATGACGCAACTCCCCGTCGCGATGGGTCGAGAGCCGAGTTTTAACGACGCTTTTTCACCTTGTCACGCCTACAAATTACAAGGACAAATACTGTTTACCAACACATCCTTTTTATTGTTTTATTTGGGAAATAAAAAATAAAAATAAAATTGATAAAAGCGTTAAATTCTGCATGAAATAAACCTAATCTCAAAGTTTAATGTAAAACTCGATCGTTGTTCCAATGGCGCTCTAAAGCCGGCCGGCATACACAAACGGAAACGAGATCGTCGTCAACGGCAACGTGCAGCTTCCACTTATACTATTTTAATAAATTAATTTCGAAAACTTTTCAACCAAGTTTAAACCGACATTCATCAAATTTCAACCATCAATTTTAGGATATAAAAAATTTATGTGTAATCACCAGGTTTTATTAAATCCGGATTCAGCTCGGCCCAGAATCAAAACACAATTTCCGTTTCAAGAAAATCTCGCATTTTTATGAAAAACAACCCATTTATCTTGGAAACAATGAAATAAAAACACATTTTGGGTTAAAATTCACCTTAAAATTATTTATTTGATAAAAATTAATAAAACCATAAAACATTTTTAAAAAAATCAAAGTGTACGGGAAATCGTTGTCAGTCGGCGGATGATGGCGCGTGTTGGGCGGCAGCACCGACGACCAATTTCCGTACAACAAATATTCGACTAATGTTGACATTTTCATTAGGAAAAAAATGAATTTATTGCAGATATAATGAATTTTGCCCACTTTAAGGGGTTAAAATTAACTTTTGGTTGGTTTTGGGATGGTTTGTGAATATTTTGTCGTCACATCCGGGTGCATGGATCAATAGAGGCGCGCGTGTTGGCGCCCATAAAGAAAGCGCGCGGACGGCTTCGTCCCCCCAGTCAGCGCCGAGCCACGATTGGATAAATGCGCCACGAGACATCACTCAACGGCAGACTCGAGGTAAGCAAATAATATCAAACTGTTCGGAATTGCCAAGACTTTTATTTATTTATTTATCTTGTAAACAAAGAACGATTGTTCAATGCGTGTTCCGGTCTGTTTTTAGCAGTCGAAGCGCGAACGAAACCGTAAACAAATATAATAAAAATAAAATTTAAAATTCACAAAAGGATGGAAAGTAAAGCCATTAAATGTACAATTTATAAATATTTAAAAAGGAATACAAGTTAAAAGACATCCTTAAGCGGCTTAGCTCGTTAGCCGAAGCGCGACACCGGACGTTATTGAGATCCGGTGGATTCGGTGCCGAATTTATATTTATATATGTAAATGTGAATATTTTATAACAAATTATTTTATTTTATGTATAAAAAACAACAAAACCTCAACTATCGTTATCAATTATATCAAATGTCAGGTGAACGTGTCAATGATTAACGAGATTCTTGCCAGGTGACATCGGAATTGTGACGTCACAAGTCACGAAAATTGTGCGATTCCGATCGAGTCGGCTCGAATTCCGCTGGATTCCTCGCTGGATTTCCGTTTTAACGTAAGTGCGCACTTATTCCTCAATTAAAATCGTTCAACACGAGTTCGTAAGTCGTAAATAAACATCGTTTCGGGCCGAAACAGGTCGAAACCGGAAAAAAATGGGCGAAAAACGATTTTTATGTAATTTTTCACAGATAAAAAGCTCTTAAAACGTTATCTTATCCCTAATGGGTTTAAAGTGTGTTGACATTTCGCTAACGGAAGCCAATTTGTGCGGTCTGTCACGAAAAGATGCTCTTGATCGCGTTTAAATCGAAAGAATGATACTTTTTTTTGCGCCCAAATTGAATCGAATCACGTGATTTCGTTTGAATTATGAAGGTTATTTTTTTCGATAGCGAGTCAGACAGGCGCTAGAAGCGCTAGAAGTCGTAAAGTTTATCGGGGGCCGGTCGTAAACGTGTCATAATTCGTGATTATTTAGGTGTTTATCAATGGGAATGAATGGGGGGAATTATTTTGGCTTGATTTTAGGATTAAATGACGCACTTCGATGGGGATTTGGACGGGGGACTTTCTAAGTGGCGTGTAAATGGAGGGAATGTGCAATTTGCGTGGCGAGCAACGGTGGCAAACGAGGCGTAAGAATCGGTTTCATGTCCGAGGTTAATTTTGCAAACGGTGAATCGGACCCGTTTGGAGGAGGACTTATGGTTGAAGTTAAGGGAAAGGTGAAGGCTGGGATGGCGCGGTTGGTTCTGTGTCTGTCGGTGTAAATCCAAGTGGGAAGCGGGGAGCCGTTCGGCGACTAATGGGGCAGAGATAGGGCTTTTTGGAGGTGTGCCGGAAATCTTTGGTGTGCATGGAGAATTATTATTATGCCCGTTTTTTGGGAATGTTGAAGACATTTTGGGAGTTTCTGGTGATGTTTCAAAAGAGTTTCTGAGCAGAGTTAAAGTTAACGAGTTGAAGAATTTATAATAAAAAAACGTGGAAAAATCTAGAAAACTTCACCCAATTGATCAGAAATTACCAAATGTTATTCTATTTACAATAAAAAATTGGAAAATTACCCAATTTACCAATAAAAACGTGGATAATCGTCCAATTTAACCAATTTACCGAAAATTACCTAATTTACTAAAAATTATCTCAATTACTCAATTTACTAAAAAATTTCCAAAAATTACCTCAAATTGCCCAATTTACCAAAAAAAACATGGAGAATCGTCCAATTTACCGAAAATCACCTAAAATTTATCCTTCTTACCAAAAATTATCTCAAATTGCCCAATTTACTAAAAATTATCTAAAAATTATCCAATTTATCAAAAATCATCTAAAAATTACCCAATTTACCAAAAATCACCTAAAAATT
The DNA here is from genome assembly GCA_949358305.1 of Strigamia acuminata. Classification (NCBI taxonomy): domain Eukaryota; kingdom Metazoa; phylum Arthropoda; class Chilopoda; order Geophilomorpha; family Linotaeniidae; genus Strigamia; species Strigamia acuminata. The sequence continues at coordinate 9,359,469 of OX442319.1, read as the reverse complement.
ACCCAATTTACCAAAAATCACCTAAAAATTACCTAATTTATCAAAATCAACTAAAAATTATTCAATTTATTTTTAAAAAATCACCTAAAAATTACCAAATTTATTAAAAATTATCTTAACCGTGATACAAAAATACATTATAAATATATTAAAATGTATGGCAATTTGTTTTGAAATGCATTCAGTTTCATGAGAATGCATTTTGTAATATATTTTTGCATGCTATAAGTATTGGTTTGAAAATAATATTACATTTTGTAAAATGTATTATGAAATGCATTCCCAATATTATTATTTGTCAAATATGGATGCATTTTCAATTGTATTATGAAACTTCTGATCGATTTTCAAATTGAAATTCAATGCATTTTGGAATGCGTTAAGTGAAAAACAATATACAGTCGAAACTCTTTATAACGAATCGCAAGGGACCCGAAAGATCGATTTGTTATAACGAGAATTCGTTATATCGAAATTTTTTAACGTGGTGTTCTGTGGCCAGTCAACCAAACCAGCCATTTTTAGGTATTCGTAATATCGATAATTCGTTATATCGCGATTCAGTTATAAAGAGTATCGACTGTATTGTTAAATATATTTTTTTTATAAGTTGAGGAGAAATAGAAACTGGGGGTTTCCTAACTTGACAAGCAGTGACATTTCAGGCAATACGTAAGAATGGCATAATAATTAGCCAATGGTTTCAATAAATGATAAAAATGATTGACTGTTGGAAGAAGAAAGATAAGTGTCTGTATTTTAAGAATATTTACTGGAAAAACACACAGGAGAGTGATTTATAAAGGTAAGTGATGCATAATGATGAGGAGAATGGCGAGATGATAAAAGCGATCAAAGATGAGAATATAATTCTGCCAATAGTGTGCGCCACATAATTTATAATTTTTTTTAGTCTCAAATTGAAGCCTCTGTGAACTGTCAGTCATCTCAACTCATATGGTTAAAAAAATATTCTACAATATATACAATTTTATAATACATTTCGCAATACAGTCGAAACTCTTTACAACGAATCGCAAGGGACCCGAAAAATCGATTTGTTCTAACGAGAATTCGTTATATCGAAATTTTTTTAACACGGTGTTCTGTGGCCAGTCAACCAAACCAGCCATTTTTATGTATTTGTAATCAGGCCCACCTTTACCATTGGGCTAACTGGACTGCAGCCCAGGGGCGCTGGGCACAGGGGAGCGCCGGGCACAGAAAAGTGCTGGGCAAGGGACGCCTGAGTTTTATTAGCCCAGGGCGCTGAGAAGTGTAAAGACGGCCCTGTTCGTAATATCGATAATTCGTTATATCGCGATTCGTTATAAAGAGTTTCGACCGTACATTTTATGAATGTGTTGATATTTGGCAAATACTAATACGGTATTGTGGGATATTACGGTTCTATAACAATCAAACGGGCTTTTTTTGTTGTCATTTGCTAAACTAGCTATAGTGAAAATTTATCAGCGAGCCCTACACTGCTATCAACCAATCAAATGTAAACAATGTAACATATTATTAAACGCTCGCAGCGTTATTTTTAGCTGATAAACTGAAGATTATAATTACAAACACAAAAACAACCCAGGACAACAACAGTTTTTCAACTAATTACGACTAAATATTTGGCCAGCCTCCAGAAGTTTGCTTCGACGGATGTTGCCGCAGTTCCCACATGTAGACACAGATGGAGGGTGATGCTGGTTTTACTAACGTGCTTAAAATCTCTAACCTAACCCGTTGCCACAGGCAGCATGGTTTGGAAGAGTTGTGGTTTCGAGGAAGGTTAAATGCTGATTAATCTGGCTTCTTAGAAACTAAAGAAAGAAGTCAGTTCAAAGATGGAAAATAAAAGATGGCAAGAAAGTGAAATGTGCTCTGTACAAACTCACAATATTCAAAGAAAACGATAATTAAAATGAATAAACAAAAAGTTGTTTTACATTTACAATAGATATAACAGTGCAACAAAGAAATATTGCTTCAGCAATGATCTTTAAAGCTAGGTTCACACTTGTGTTCACATTAGGGGCGACGCAATGCAACGAAAAATTAGTCAAACGCAACGCAGAGTGAAACAATTGATGTTGCAGCAGGCCAATCAGATGGTTTCAATGAAACCTGGAATTGGATCTAGTTCCAGAATTCGAAAATGGCGACCTGTTTGCATGTGGCAAAGTCTCGCCACCCAGACGTAAATCGACGAGAGTTGGAGTCGATCGTGATTGGTTGGCCGCAAGACCTTTCCTTGCGTTGCGTCTCTTACTTCAACTTGGAGTTGAAGCAGGAATTGGCGTCAACGTCAAGAATTTTTGGACGCAAGCAGCTTTCGTTGCGTCAGTTTTCTTGCGTTGCATCTAGTGTGAACACAAAAGTGAACCTAGCTTAAGACTAGAGTTTTGGAACATTTTAACAGCAACAGCAATAGCAATAGTTACCAAACACTGTCATTGAATAGCGAATATCTAGTTTTTTAAATTGGTTGATGGCTTGAAGGTCATTCCAGGGTCAACTCCAATTTTTTCAATAGACAAACCCAGTTTTTCTTGCAGATTCTTAATCTACGCATAAAAATAAGTCGCATTTGTCTGAGACATTTTTTTATGTGATTATTATTATCACGGATAGTTAGCAAAGTTTTCGAATGATGTTTTTTGTCCGAAAAAATGCTTTTGGCCCATATCTCTGCAACGATGCCAGACAAGCAAATTCTGACCATGCCAATCAATTTTTTATGACATTTCCTATCGATTGTGCACCTTTGAAATTTTTGGCTTATTTTGGGGATAATGGTCAAAATATCGTTTTGGGTGCCTGATATTCTGTCTATTTTTTGCTTATTGCTAGTTTTCTTCCTGAATATATTTTTCTTTGTTATTTAGTCAATATTGAATTTGATGGAAGTCACAATGTCTTTCTTCCTCTGGACCTTCTATTAACTGGTGAATACACTATTAGCGAACAATAGAATGTGTCCCAAGACTGAATCTGAGCTAATGGCAGCAATTAGCCAGTCTCTTTTGTCAATGAACTTTCCTTTAGTCTGTTTTAGGCTGTTTTTCTTGTCCTATCTGAGATTGCACTTTCACCAGTGGCTAAGCCCATGAGCATGTGCCAGGTGTTGCGGTTGCTTGTGGATAAAATCTATCTCCTACATTTCCTCTCAAGACTTGGGAATTCAGGGATATGCGAAAAGCTGTTCCATTTAACAGACGGCAAAAAATATAGATGCTAAAAGGTGTTTGATTACACTTTTATAGGTGTGAAATACTTGTCCCTAGTTTGACTTTTTTTGGGGTTAAATAACACTATTGAGGTGCAGTGAACATGATGTGTAAATATTACACTTTTATATGTGTTTATGACATAAACATCGGGGTATGTAAAAAAAAAACCGTGACCACACTTTCTTCCTAACAGTTTAGGGATTTTAAATAATCACCGAAAACTTAATACCTTAGCAAGCGAGCAGTTGTCAAATGAGATAATGATTTTTTATAATGACAAAAAATGAAAATGTTTCACGTTTCAAATTAATTGTGTTGTGTAGTTGGCAAAAAGGCAAAGAAATGGTAAAGGAATTTTTTAAAGTTGTTAGTGGTGAAATAACTTTTTTTTCACTTAAGTTAAAGCCAAAAAAAGCTCATAATATCATCTAAAGTTGCACGTTTGTTCCAATTAGTTTGTTTGTTTTAGTGCCATTTTGTAACCGCAATAGGAAGCGAACAATTTAATTTTGTTCTCCTTAATTACTTGCAGAGCTTTTTAAAACCGCAAGTTAGAGAAGTGTTGGCAAAACACAGTGAAAAATCTCTTAATGGAATTAGTATTTGCATTTATAAGTTTAGAACTGAAAGTGGGATGCATCAGCTATTTAATTTTAAATACAAACCAACTAAAGCGAAGAGTTTCATTTCTCACATAAAATGTTCTTTAGTGACATTGAAGAACAAATTAAACTGAATTAGCATATGGTGTCTTGTATGTTCCTCCTAAATAGTCACACTGTAAGTATAAGTTAGTACTTGAGTCACATGGCTCAAGTGAATTAACTGTCAGACCTACTCTGAATTTAAAACTTAAGTTAGTGCCTTTATTCTTAACTTTAAAAGACCTCACACTGTGGTCACACCAGCAGTAACGGTTAAAAAGTTAGTAGGGGCATTCAATCCTCAAAAGACGAATTGATTTATTCATCTGAAATGACTTCTCCAAACAGGATATGATGTTTTGACGTAGAACTATACTCTTGTTCGACTTAAAAGGGTGGCCTTCTTCGATTGGCCAAGCCGCATTACTCCTAACTCCAGTCTGTATTACTACCACTAGGAGAAGTACTCCGTAGTTTTTATTTTTATTTATTTTTTAGATTATTATGACCATTTAAATTGATATTGTATTTTTATAAATTGTACTCCGTATTTTATTATAAAATGTTATTTCCATTTAGGAAATAAAGTTTTATGCACATATAAATGTAAAACTCGTGTTTATTGGTTGCTTTGTCTGGAAAGCAAACAATTTTGAAATTTAGGCTGTTATTTAGGCAATCGATTACAATGTCTGTATATTGTAATGCGTTTCTGGTGTTTGGGTCTATATTTTTGGATCACTACACCAGTGATACGGCTCGGCCAATGGGAGAAGGCCACCCTTTTGAGTCGAACAAGAGTATAGCCATTTTTTTTTAGTTTAGTTTAGTTTTTAGTAAGTGAATTCTATTCAGTTGCGTCTTTAAGAATTTAAGATGAAGTGAATTCGTCTTTAGAGAATTGAATGCACCTAGTGTTTGCACACGACAAGGTATAGCACTGGGGCAGTCTGACTCGTGGTGCTGCTTTTAACCAGGATTGCATTACGGCAGGATGTACAGTCGTGGACAAAAAAAATTTCCTTCAGTTTAGCTGTTTTAAAGTTTATCTACCAGCTGGCATAAATATCCATTGAGATTCAATGACATCAATCTTGACTTGGTCTCTCGTCTTACCCTAACAACACTATTAAAAGACCGGGCAAATAATGATAGATAAACTTAAAACAGCTAAACAGAAGGGAAGTTTTTTTTGTCCACGACTACAGTAGTGTAAAGATGGAGTGGTGTGTCGTGACGAACACGTAACACACTTCTGCCTCAGTGCGCTATCTAGTCTGAAGATGGTCTTGTTCACACTAGTTCTTGTTAGTTGCAGGAAAGTAGTAATTGTGGTGTTCTGCAGTGAAGCGATCCTCGCCCATATAAGGCTAAAACAGCACCATTATCTTAATCCTCTGTTCTATTGTCTTTAACTTGAAAAGTCACATAGCATTTTACAGAATAAAGCATTGCAGTAAGACAGGAGTTCTCAAACTTTTTTACATTGTGACACACTTTATACGACTACAGTCGTAGGAAGGCAATCCGTCGCGACCCACTTAGTTCCAAGCGGCTTGAATTTTTCAGTGATACCTTTTTAGTTAGTTTGTGAGCTGGGTCTGTTTTGGAGTGTGTAATTATTATTGGCTAATGTGTTTTAAGTTAATGCAACAAAAAAATTAATTAATTTTACTTGATTAATTTTATCCTCTTTTGATTTCCTTTACTTCCTACCGTATTACCTCATATTAAGCCGCATGCCGGTGTAGTTCGAGTTTTACCGGCATGCCGATAAACGAATAAGCGAGTACGAATTTTTATAAATGAGAATGTAAGAAATTGGCTCAAATTTCTATAAATTTACCCAGATTTTAGTAACAATCTGCAGAAAATTAGGAAAACTTAAATTTTAGGCCCAAAAACCAACTAAATTACATCTGGCCTCATTCAAGTTCAAAAAAAAAAACCTGCTTTTTCACTTATACCGGCATGTTTCGCTTTATACCGGCATGCCGGTATAAACTTTTTGTATAAAGTTTCAAAAACCTGCTAAAGCCATGTCCAATGGCATGCCGCTTAATGTGAGGTAATACGGTATTTATTTGAACACTATGACGGAAATGTTTAATGTCTTCTATGGAGAAAGTGGTCATTTTGAGTAATTTATCAACAATGTAAATGATTGAAAACCCTTTATTTATTATTGAGTTTAGAAAACTGCTTTGCAGAGCTCTGGGACTCCGTGAGACATCTCCAGGGGCTCCTTTATGTTTCAAGATTGAGGAATGATAATACTACTTTTCCCATGTGCAAGTACAAGGAAATTATTTATGAATAAAATACAGATGAGTTGATAAACATGTGCAATATTTCAGAAAATTAGGAAGTCTAATAATGTAAATAACATTGATAGTCACAATACATACAATCTGTGGGCCACTGGGGCTCCGCATAAATTTTTATGAATCCAAAGAAAGAGGTCTGGAGCCAAAAACGTTTCAGGACTACTGTTTTATTACATCAGTTAATCTGTGTGTTATAAAGCAGAGAGATGATTTGATTGCAGTTGTTGTATGTTTTAGAAAAATATTTAAAAATTTTATTACTTTTTTTTCTAGTATTTTTATTGAATTCTTGGCATTTTCTTATTGTATTTTTGGAATTCTTGAGGCACATTTTAAATGGTTTTGGATTGAAATTTTTGATTGACCAGTTTTCTGTCAGAGAAATGACCTCAATCCCCATTTTAAAGGTCATTCAATTTCCAAACTTCACAATGTTGCAGAGAAGAGCATAATTGAGTTAAAAGAAAATGTTTTTATGCCAATAGTCAACACCTTTCTTTTCTCTACTGAAAAGGAGCAGTTGCTGAATGTTTGATGTGTTTTTCACTAAGCTTAGGGGCAGCTGAAGAAAATCCCATAATTGAGTTAAAAACAAGCATTTAGTGATGGTAGCATTCAAGAAAAATATTATTTCAAACATAAATTCACAATGAAAAACAGTCTGCTTGTACATTTCCATTTCATTTCATCATTTACCAGATCTGGAGTAAAATGGCATACCATAAACCATAAAAACATGCATAACTCACTTATTTTCAAACTGCAAATGGGATGAAATTTTTTTACTATTACTTTTTGGGCAACAGAAAAATGAGAAACATTTTTTTGTTCATCCAATTTACAAGCCATTTTAAAGTGAATTGCAAATTCCATCCGAATAAAAGTTTTCATTTGGAGCGAGTGGAACATTAAAAATAACTGCCATTCCAACTAAAATAAAAAATAAATTACACACCTAATTTGAAACTCATTCAAGACGCACTTTCAGTACACATAGCCTTTCCGGGGCCAAATATTCAGTCAACATTACTTTTCAGGTTGTCATGCTGTAAACGGAATGATCCCGCCTGTATGTTAACCTGTGTCTTTCCATGCGGGGAAATTGTTTGGTACACATAATCCGTGCATGGAAATTTTGTTACGTACAAGCAAAATGGTGGCACTGAAAGCTGAAATCAACAAAAATCACTAAAAATTAACGGAAAATAGTAAAAATCAATAGTCTACTAAAAATTTACAGAAAAAATTACTAAAAACAAAAAACTCACGTAAACACCAGCAAATGAGTCACAAAAAGCAACTGAAAACTATGAAAATCAATAAAACAACAAAAACCAACTAAAAACTGCTAAAAACCACTTAAAACCAACAATAAACGATCAAACTCAACAAAAAATCATGCTTGGTCACAATACTGTAATGCCTTTTGGGTACGGTACTCTTAATTTGTTCGTGCAAGGAAAGAATAGAATTTTTCCCTGCACCATTACTGCCGGAAAGAATAGAATCCTTCTTGCCAGAAAATTTCTGTGCATGTGCAACCGAAGTGTATGTACTAGACTTTGACCGATATCGATATTTTGCAGTATCGCCGATTCCGATAATCGGCAACCGAATATCGGCCGATACTGATACCTGCGCCGCTATTAAAATTAATATGTCCGACCCCCCCCCCCCCTTCGCAACTCCCCAAAATAAAAAAAAGGAAATTAAAATTGCGTTTATTAATTTAATTTATGTTTTAGAAACGTTTTTCAAGCAGTATATAATATATACTGCTTCAAAAGCGTTTCTAAAAAGTATCGTTTTAGAAACGTGGCAATATCGGTATCGGCCACGCAAAAAAATATCGGATTCGATATCGGTGAATACAGAAATATCGGCCGATCCAAACCAGAACTGAACCCAAAACTGAACCGCTAAAATGTTTTTAGTTGCAGCAGAACTGGATACAAACCGTTGTTCTAATTTTTGTTAAACTGGAACGAAATGAAAGCCTGGTTAATGTTTGGTTGTTATTCAGGCTTGCCGAAGTCAAATGAAAATTTTAATAACGAACGTTGCAACTGCTAGGTTGTTAACTTAGAATGGTTTAAATTCACATTTGTGTGCTTTATAACTTTTAATGTATTATTTTCTAATTAAACATATATCCATTTTCAGAATTTATAGTGCGGTCAAAAGTTTTCTGGTATGAAATTTAAGGTAGTTTACATTGCATGACATCATTTGAGTCTCTAATTATGGCTATGTGGTTTGTATGTAACATTATTTCTGCATTTTGGTATGTTATTGTTTTGTTTTCTATAAAAGTTTGAGTTTTGGTATTTTTTTTGGAGCTCGTGTGTTTCTACAAGCTCTTGACTTTCAGTTAGTTCAACTTATTAGACGTCCTTGCCTGTTTACCAATGAAGTTGTCCAAACAGTTGAAGTTGCCCAGAAAAGTGTCAGGTACTCGCTCAAGGCTGGAAAAGAAGCCAAATCCACCGGAAATGAGCTCAAAATTCGATTCCCGCAATCAGAAGTTGAATATCGTCCACGGTTGGCGAGATATAAGTGAAAGATTGTTGCAAAATTCACTTGGTCCTTAATTTTTGGAAATCTACCTAACGTGGTAAAAAATAAAATTCACACATCGAGTGAAAATAAAACCAAAATGACTGGATAAACTTACGGCTTTTGGAGTTAAACGTGAACAAACATTTCAAAACCGTAACGAAAACTAATAAAACAAGGGTTCAAATCCAAGATTTCAACAATCACCAAACAGCAGCAACATAAATTGAACTATACAAACATCATTTCCTATTTTTATTTTTATTTTAGTTTCATCTATTTCTATTGTTTCAATCTGGAATCGTTTTCAAGCAGTCATTCCACCCCTGGCAGAGGCTTTTTACGTGCAAACAAAAAAACAATGGAATCGCTCATTCCCATTGATCCCTTCGGACAGGTGATTTCAGTGATTCCAAAACCCTTTACCAAAGTCCACTAAAGTTTGGCACTAATCCAGACAGATGTCTTTGCACCATTTTTTCCCCGTCTATCTTTCCTTTTGCTGTTTATACAGTCGGCGCATCCACTCTGCTTAATTAAAGGGGAATGTCCAAGTGTAATATTCAAGTAGAACAGGGTTACGTGGCATTATGGTGCCACAAAGATGGAGTATAATGAGGGAGCGTGGCTTAGGCTTTTCCTGGGATTCACTTTTATTCGCCTATAAAATCGATGATAAAGAGGGCACATTATCTTCAATGTATAAGCGCCACTCGGCCGTCATCACTACACCTTCGGCTAATGCCAAAAAGATCAAATAATCTTGGTGACACAAGTATGCTGTGTCTGTTGTGTATTATGCTGGAAACAGGAGAAGTGTACAAATAATATTAAGTGTTGCTTGTCAGTTACAATGGTCAAATACAATTCTAAGTTGCTAAGTGCTTGGCGCTTAGCAACCTCACACAACCTTAGAAATAAAACAGTGGCTCATAAAAATCAAACTGGAAGCACGCTTCTCCATTTATTTCTCACATGTACAGACTGGTGAGATGTAATGGACTCGGACTAAATCTACAAATGTAGCGAGAATTCAAACATGATTGAAGATTTCGATTTGGTTAGTTTTAGTCGGGGGTTTGCTTGTTTAAAGGTGGAAACACGAGGGAGCGGGTAAAATTTAAAAGCTTGCTTTTACTTGAAAAAGCGGCTAAAAACTCGCCCGCTTGAGCAAACGCAAGTTTGCGTTTTTATTCAACGCTTTGTTTTGAAGCGAGCTTGTACTCACTCACTTCAATCAAACTGAGTTTGATTTACCAGCTTCAAGCTTGCTGGTGTTTTGGTCATGTGACTTTGACAGCCAATCAGAATCGTCAGGAAATTCTTGGAGGAGATTTTGGCGGGAATTTCTGGCTAGCTACCGAGCTAGCTTGAGTTTGCCAGTTACGCCGGTAAGCCAAAAGCGGTGAAGTGAGCTTGTAAATGACTCCGTCTTTAAACTTGTACTAGCAAGCTTTGGAATTTTACCCGCTCCCTTGTGTTTCCACCTTAACAGCCGAGTTACGAACTTTTCAGAGCTACGAATTACTCCCTCTGTCCCAAATTATGGTATACATTTGGGGTGTTTTTTCTGTCCCAAATTATGGTATACATTTCTAGTTTTATTTGATTTTTATCATTAAAAATAAAAAATAAATACAAAATTAATTTAATTAAGTTAAATTATTAATAAATTAAGTCAACAATAAACAATGTGGAGTAAACAATAACAATAAATAATACTCCCTAACAATAATAACAATAGTGATTAACAATGAAAATTTTGTCGTGCAGTATCAAGTGCATCCTGACTGCATGTGTTGAAGTTTGTAATTGTTGCCACCTTTTGCTGTCATCACTGACTCCATACAGCATTGTAGTGTCAAAAATACGTTGTCAAGTTTGTCTTTGTTTAATTCATTGAATGCATTCTGTACACATTCAATTAATTTGTCAATTGATTTTGGTGAAGCTTTGTGTTGTAATGATTGGATTGAATTGAAAAATCCAAGATCTAAAACGTTTAGGTCTGGACTATTTGGTGGCTGTGATTTAAATTGAATACACCATCCATCTTTTGATCCTTCGGCCAACAAAACAGCATCATTGTCACTACTCACTAGAATGGGGTTTGGCGTTATCTTGCTGCACAAAGATGGGCTTGCGTTTATTTGCGACTGGGAATTTATTTCTAATAGCTGGAAAAACATTTTCCATCATCATTTTTTTACACATTAGCAGGAATATGTCCTTCATTATATTGTCTTTTAACTTCTTGCCAAATTCGTGAAATAGTTAGTCTAGTAACTCCAAGTTTTCCTGCAATTTCATTAATGGCGCCACGACTCAACTTATTTCTTACATTGCTTCGTTTTAGCAAGAGTTGCAGTATATAATTTCGCTGATTATCAGTTAATTGCTTCTTTTTGGTCACTTTTCTTTGCAAACAGCCATTTTCTGAATTCATTTTTATTTTATTTGAAGCACAACAGGTGCCATTTAAATTTGAGCCCATTTTGAGAAAATTCAATTCAGCAATAATGGAACAATAAACTAATTACCCATAATGCCACCTAGTGATCAGAAAGTGCACTTAATTTGAAAGATTATTCATTTAAAATATCTTAAAATTATACAAAACTAACGATAATCGAGAATTTTTTATAGAAATGTATACCATAATTTGGGACAGAGGGAGTACTTATTTGTGGCAGTGCATGTTAAAACTGGTGTTTGAAAAGGGTACTTTGGAATTGGAGGGTTTTGAGGTGACGCTAAGTTTGGTCACCAGGGTCACTATTCAGTGACCCATTGTGAAAAAGGGGTTAAGTCTATGTATTAACTTGAGGGAGGGAAACTATTTCGCATATTTCTTGTTGAGATGAATATAAACCAAATGAAAGCGGAAAAAACTGCACCAGTAACGTTAATTAAACAACACTGTCCACAACTAATGATTAATGTATATTTAATTGAACAGTGTATACTGTACATTTTTTGAGACATCCTGTATTGTCTGGCTGGTTTTATTTGGGGCACCTGGTACATTGTTGAATGAATGTTCAAGAAACAATAGGTGCGTGCATATTCAATTAAAACGATTGTGTAAACCGATTTGCTCGAGTATTGTAGTAGGTCCATTCATGAAGTCATTTAAACTTGTTTAAACAAGTCTTCTGTGTGTTATCGTGTTTGTTTTCATGTTTAAACATTCCGCTAGCAAAAATGTGTGACAATTTAATTTTTAGCTGCATCTAGTTTTATTTAGCTGCAATGCTTCTGTAAAACTACCATTTCTTTTGAACTTTGACACGACCGTCCAGGAGTTATGGAGCATTCTTGACTGAATTGCTGTGTCAGATAATATTGTAGAAAATGAACACACAGGAAAATAGTGAGATTTTAACTGTAAACAGAGGTACTGTAACAGGGAAGTGTAGGACGTTGTATCCTGCACATTGAAGTTGTTATTTTAATGTTATGTTTATTTAAAATGTTTTTACTATGTTAAAAAAAATGTTGAAATAATGTTTACACTTTGTAGTGTCGAAGTAAGATAACATTGATTCTACATTGCCAAACTGGATGTAACAATCCAAAAAAAACATATCATATTTTGAAATGTTCTTCAATACTATATGGACTACTTTACTAGAAATAAACCAAATAATAGGAAAGTTTTTTTAGTAAACATTTATTAAATATTGTAGATGTTTTTAAAACATTTATTTGCTGTTGTAGATGTTTTTACAACATTTGTTCGATATTGTAGATGTTTTTACAATATTTATTCGATATTGTTGATGTTTTTACAACATTTATTCGATATTGTAGATGTTTGTACAACATTTATTCGATATTGTTGATGTTTTTACAATATTTATTCGATATTGTAGATGTTTGTACAACATTTATTCAATTTAGTGGATATTTTGTTGGGCAATATTTTGTAATTGAATTTGAAAGTTGTGTATACAAGAGGATTTCAATGTTTTTGTTGTTTTTTGGTAGTTTTACATAAAACACGGCTTTTTGAATACAGCAGGGAAAAAATTATTAAGTTAAGTTAGGTTCAGTTGTATACACTTATTTCTTAGCCACCATTTTGACTTCAACCTACGCTATTTCAGTGGTCATGGAGCAATGGATGATGCATCATCGCTGTCGTGTGCGGAGCAAAGAAACATCTATTCTCTGTTCTGATACAACGTTGTCCTATTTTTCAATTGGTTGAGTCGGATTACTCCTAACTGTGGACTTTGCGGAAATGTAGTTCCGTTCTATTTTCAATGAATTTCTGTATAAAAAACCTTTGTTAAGTTGGTCCCCAAGTATAAGTCCAATAAAAAAGATTATTGGATGAGATAGCCCATTCAATGGACTAATTGCAAATGTGATTTTTTTGATTGGACTCACTTTCTATTTATCACTTTTTCGACTTTTATCTTCGGGGGGACCAACTTGATGCCAGCCCCCCAAATCAATGGACCAGCAAAATTTATCGTTGCACCTCTAACTGATCCTCAAACGACCTCCAAATGACCCTCAATTGATTTCCATACGAAAAAACGACCCTCAAACAACTTTCAAACAACCTTTCAACGACCCCCAAATGATTCTTAAACGATCCTTAAAAAACCCCCAAACCACCCCCAAACGACACCCAAACAACCTACAAACAACCTCCAAACAATCCCCAAACAACCTCTAAACGACCCTCAAACAATCCTCAAACAACCTCCAAACAACCCTCAAACGACCTCCAAACGACCCTCAAATGACCTCCAAACGACCCTCAAATGACCTTCAAACAACCTCCAAACGACCCTCAAACGACCTCCAAACAACCCTTAAATGACTTCCAAACAACCTTCAAATGACCCCCAAACGACTCTCAAACAACCTTCAAATGACCTCCAAACAACCTTCAAATGACCTCCAAACGACCCTCAAATGACCTCCAAATGACCCTCAAACAACCTTCAAACGACCTCCAAACGACCTTCAAATGACCTCCAAACAATCTTCAAATGACCTCCAAACAACCTTTTAACGACCCTCAAATGACCTCCAAACGACCCTCAAATGACCTCCAAACGATTCAAACGACCTCCAAACGACCCTCAAATGACCTCCAAACAACCCTCAAATGACCTTCAAACAACCTCCAAACGACCCTCAAACGACCTCCAAACAACCCTTAAATGACCTCCAAACAACCTTCAAATGACCCCCAAACGACTCTCAAACAACCTTCAAATGACCTCCAAACAACCTTCAAATGACCTCCAAACAACCTTCAAATGACCTTCAAACGACCCTCAAATGACCTCCAAATGACCCTCAAACAACCTTCAAATGACCTCCAAACGACCTTCAAATGACCTCCAAACAACCTTCTAACGACCCTCAAATGACCTCCAAACGACTCTCAAATGACCTCCAAACGACTCTCAAACGACCTCCAAGCGACCCTCAAATGACCTCCAAACAACCTTCAAACGACTCTCAAACAACCCTCAAACGACCTCCAAACAACCCTCAAATGACCTCCAAACAACTTTCAAACGACCCTCAAATGACCTCCAAACAACCTTCAAACGACCCTCAAACAACCTTTAAACGACCCTCAAACGACCTCTAAAAGACCTTTAAACGACCTTCAAACAACCTCTAAACAACCTTCAAATGACCTTCAAACAACCTCCAAACGACCCTCAAACAACCTTCAAACAACCTTCCAACAACCTCTAAATGATCCCCAAATGACCTCCGAACGATCCCTAAACGATTCCCAAATGATTGCAAGTGATCCACAAACGATTACCAAACGACCTCCAAACAATTCCCAAATGATCCAAATGAATCCCAAATTTTGCTAGTCCATTGATGTGAGGGACTGGAACAATTTTCAATCGGCCGTGTTTAAAAATCTAAGCGAGTTCAATCGAAATAAAGAGATGTCCAATGATTTCCAATGAATTCTGCACAAGTTTTAATGATAAATATTGCTGGTCTATTGATTTGGGGGCTGACGTCAAGTTGGTCCCCCAAGATAAAAGTAAAAAATGTGATAAGAACTAAGTGAGTCCAATAAAAAAAATCACAGTTCCATTCAGTCCATTGAAAGGGCTATCCATACTCTTGTTCGACTCAAAAGGGTGGCCTTCTCCCATTGGCCGAGCCGTATTAGTCCTAACTCTAGTCTGTATTACTACCGCTAGGAGAAGTAGTTATTATTTTTATTATGTTTTGTGATTGCTATTACCATTTAAGTTGATATAATTTTGATTATTTATATAAAGAAATGTTACTTCCTGAAATAAAGTTCTATGCACATATAACTGAAAAACTCATGTTTGTTCTGTTTATCGGTTATTTTGTCTGGAAAGAAAACAAGTTTGAATTTTTGGCTGTTGCCTAGGCAATCGATTACAATGTCTGTACATTGTAATGCATTTCTGGTGTTTGGGTCTATATTTTTGGATCACTACACCAGTGATAGGGCTCGGCCAATGGGAGAAGGCCACCCTTTTGAGTCGAACAAGAGTATAGTCCAATAATTTTTTTTGTTTTGACATATAAATAAGCTTTTTCCCCTTTTGATCATTAATCTAGCGCGACATTATCTACCGCGACTTGGGAAACTGCGACTACGTGTGTTTTGGCTTTTTCTTTTTCTAATTCCTAAGAAGGGCTGGGGGGCGGGCCCCTTTTGACCCCACAAACCTAACCCTACTGGTTTTTAGATGCAAAACCATTTTTTTGGGATGGCTTGTCGCAGTAAATAATGTCGCGCTAGATGTGCACTCCCGCGGCTTAATCCGAGGTAATATGGTAATGCTTGCAGGTGGAGCAATACAGAAAACAATACAGATACATAAAAATACCGTACAAACAGAATGCATCTAATGTTTTCTAAAATTCACATAATAATTTTGTTACAGTCATTTGCTCTCCTTTTTGCTAAGTCAGTTCAATTTAAGCACTTGCTATTTGCATACACTTTGCATACCAAAGATTTCGTGATTAAGTTAATTCCTAACTTCTACTCTGGGCTTGGAGCAGTGGAGTTTAGACATATCCATTCCGTGGAACCAAGGACATAAATATTCTTTAAGTTGTCACTATCTATCTTTGTCAATTGTCTTTGGTGGTTACATCTGCAATAGTTATTCTTAATTTAATTTAATGTATTTAAACTTGTGACAGGATAGTTTATGCAAATTTTTTTTATTGAAATTGAGTGAGACGTTTTTTTTTAAAGGAAATTTTTATCTTTAACTGAATCGACTAAGTTAATCAGGATCGTTTTCCATGTGAGTTTAAGACCAGTTTGCAATTGGGAAATTGCATTTATTTGCATTTCTATGCCATCTGCTACCAAATGCTTTTATTTGTTGTGCGTTTATTATTTCTTTGATCTTTTATTTTATGTATTCAAACAGTTTAAAATCGGAGGAAAAAAATCAATGTATTGATTAAATTTGCTTGGAGGTTTTGAATTTCTGCCCTAAAAAGGTTTTTAAGCCGAGAAAGCGGTTGTATAATTTGTTGTTGTTTTTGATTTTTAAAGAAGTTATTCGTTATTATGTGGGGGATTTTTTGTTTGAATGTTTATTTTCTCTGAAAGGAATTTTGATGTTTAAATACTGGTATTAAAATTTTTTTTTTGGATTTGTGTGGGGTGGTGTGGAAAGTTAGAAATATAATTTTTCGTTCTGTTTTCTTTTTTTTCTTTTTTCTTTTTTTTTGTACGGTTTTAAATATTCTGAATGTTTCTGACATATTTTTCTTGTGAAATTATTTTCAGCCTATTTGAATTTTCTTCCTGAACTTTTGACAGTTTTAGAATTTTTTATCTGATTTTAAAAAAATATATTTATATATACCGTATTTTATCGATTAAGAGCCGCGGCTCTTATTCAAAACTGCCATTTTTGTCAGCAATTACAATTTCGGTTTTTCGTTTGTTACATTTGTTTAATGTATTTTGGTGTCTCAGCCGCGGCTACTATTCGATGGCGACTCTTAGTCGGTAAAACACGGACATATACTGTATACAGAGTGGAAGAAAAGTCTGTTTCCCTCAAATATTTCCTGAGCAATTGCATCTAGGCCAACTTTGATGAAGCGATCGTGTAGGAAGTTGGGCGAGAGCAATCCAATGATGTCATCAAATTTGACCTTGAAGGCCATTTTCAAGGTCATTCACTTGCTAACTTCTAAACCAATCAGATTATAGCAAGATTTCCAATTACAAAGTTTTAGAGCACCATCAAATTAGTACTATCCAATTTATCTTAGTCATCTAAAGTTAAATGTTTTCGTTTTAAAATGAAAACAAATCAGCTAAAATAAAGCCAGCCATTGTGACAAAACTTAAATTTCTACTACAAAAATACTGAATTACTTGAATAAACGTATTCAAATGTGCATTATTATGCAAGTAAACAAGAAAAACCACTGCCTTTTTTTCATGCCTCAATAATTATTTTATCACATGAATAAAAAATTTCACTTTCCTGATTTTTTTCTGATTTGACTCCTACATACATGTACAGTATACAGGGTGAGGCATCTGACGTGACATTTTTAATTAAAAACTGAGGGTGTCCATTGAAAAAAATAGAGTTCATGACATCAACCAATTGAAAAATAGATAATGTTATTCTATTTCCAAAACCAAACAACTTTTCTTTAAATAAATTTTTAATCAAATGCTTTGTTTTGCTCTTATTTAGAAATGTCACGTCAGTGCCTCACCCTGTAAATTCTAAAGTTTTTAATTCAATTTTGAAGTGATTACTTCGGGTGGTTTTTAGGGAGGGGGTAAGTTGTTATATTAGTTATTTAGTTAAAGTCTTATGTCACTGCAGGGGTTGGGGTAAATTTTGTTATTTTGTTTTGTATTATTCGCGGTCAAATGGATCTGGACCCTACGATCGTGAATACAGAAGGGACTAAATTGAATTTTTAGAAGCTAAATTGATTTTTTTTTAAGCTAAAATGAGTTTTTTAAAATTATTGTGAATGATTGAATTACATTTCACAAATTTTGAATTTCTTAAAAATACTTCTTAAATTTTCTATAAAATTTTTATTACACTTTATTACATTGTTATTTTAGTTTCATGAAATTTTATGACATTTTTTTAAAAGTTTCATGAAACTTTATGACATTTGTATTAAAGTTTCATGAAATTTTATTACATTTTTATTCAATTTCATTAAATTTTTCAATTATTACAAACTAACTTTAATTTATTTTGAACTTTCTTTAATTATTTTTTAAACTAACTTTAATTTATTTTGAACTTTCTTTAATTATTTTTTAAACTAACTTTAATTTATTTTGAACTTTCTTTAATTATTTTTTAAACTTTTTTTGGATATTTTCGAACTTTCTTCGACTCCCATTATTATTTTCTTTACGAAATTCTTTCCAAATTTCATTCCCATCATCCATACATTTAAAAAAGAAAAAATTAAAAAATCCACATTTCTTATCTTAAATATATCAGAATTCTTCTTCTTTGCACGTTTTACATTTCCCACGAGCCCCATTCCCAACAAATAATGTTTGCTTCCGGTTTAATTGGATCTTAAAACCAGATCGACTAATTTGATGTCCGTCCCTCGGATGAAACGATCGTAAAAGATTCATTTCTCATTCTAATCTAACTCAACTCATATCCCACCCCCCACACAAACAGACCGAACCAAGACGCCTTCCAAATTCAATTGAAAATCAACGGCCAACGATATCACGTAGCGCCAAGCAGGCAAGCCCACTTCTCATGTCATCGTGTCCCGAGTGCCGCTCTTCAACCCCATCTTGATGACTGAGTGTGCGAAGATGCCATTCGAATGCCAATTCGTCTACTCGCCCTTATTTAGTCCGTCTGTTCAAATGTGAATAGATTTTTGGATACGTGCCCAATCTGCTTTTGCTTGATGCCCGTTTGGCAATAATGGATCATCGTGTAAGCTCTGTAAATCGCTTCTTTATTCATTTTCAGTTGAATGTGTAACTTTGTAAAACTACGGGAAATCGCTTTCGCTCGGCCGGCTCGGGCTCGTCTTGCGCGGCATGAGCGAAACGCATTTCCCGTACGGTTTAAATCATATTGAATTTTGCAGTTTTTAAGGAAAAAAACTCACTTAAATGAGTTAAAAAAGAAATAAAAAAAATACTTTAGGTTCTGTTTTGGTAAATATTCAGATTTTAAGAATATTTATGAATATTTTTTACTGCATTGAAATGTACGGGAAATGGCTTTCGGTCGGCCGAGCTTGGCTCGTGTTTCGCGGCAGGAGCGAAATATATTTCCCGTGCATTCGCTTCGTTTGGCTTATCTCGACAGCAGTTTGCTGTTCATTTGGAATCGTTTGGCCGATAAAGTTTTGAGTAATAACTTGTAAAGAAAAGTGATTTCAGACAAAACGAGATGCAAATGAGCTTAACTTAATTAGGTTAAAAGGCAAAAGTAATGATTTGTCATCGTCGTGAGTTTGGTGTTGATAAGACATGTCGCGAATGAAAAATTAAGACCACTTAAGTTACGTCGTTGCGTATAAATTATTTGACAAATGTTTTTACATTTTCCTTTCTAAGTATGTCTCAGTCGGTGCGTGAATAATGAGTTTGTGCGTTATTGCCCGTTCGCTGCTCAACTTGACCCCCTCCACCCTACAACCTCTTACGCATGATTGTAACAATGTTATGTTTTGATAATTTACATTAAAAAATGAGATTTAGACGTGCCCTGGCGAGAGGGCACGTCTGGATTTCATTTTTTAATGGAGCCGCCTATTTCTGGTGTATCGTGTGTGGTGTTTAGGAAATGTAAAGAGTGATTTAGAGATTTGTAGATTTTAGGTTAAATTAAAGAGGATTCTTAATTACTTTATAGAGCTTTCATAATTAATTTGCAGAGGATTCATAATTAATTAGCAGAGGATTTATAATTAATTTGCATAGCAGTCGTAATTAATTTGTAGGGAAAATGAGATTTTTAGAGTATTTGTTAAGGATTAGATTGGAATGGATTTACAGATTTGTAGAGTATCAAAATGGATGTACAGAGATTTGTAAAGTATCAAAATGGTTGTACAGAGATTTGTAGAGTATCAAAATGGATGTACAGAGATTTGTAAAGTATCAAAATGGATGTACAGAGATTTGTAAAGTATCAAAATGGATGTACAGAGGATTAAAATGGATTCACGGAGGATTAAGATGGATTCACAGAAGATTAAGATGGATTCATAGAGGATTAAGATGTAATCACTGTGGATTAAGATGTAACACTGAGGATTAAGATGGATTCACAAAGGATTAAATGGGACTTACAGAGAATTATAATGGATTTGTGGAGGACTGATTGATTTAAAATGGATTTATAGAGGATTAATTGGTTTAAAATATATTTACAGAAGATTTATTGATTTAAAATGGATTTATAGAGGATTAATTGATTTAAAATATATTTACAGAGGATTAATTGATTTAAAATATATTTACAGAATATTTATTGATTTAAAATAGATTTACATAAGATTTATTGATTTAAAATATATTTACAGAAGATTTATTGCTTTAAAGTATATTTACAGAAGATTTATTGATTGAAAATAGATTTATAGAAGATTCATTGATTGAAAATAGATTTATAGAAAATTTATTGATTGAAAATGGATTTATACATAGAGAATTTAAAGAGGAGACTTAAAGATCTAGAGGTTTTCATTGATTTTAAGATTGAATGAAGAGATTTAAAAGGTTTAGTGATTTAATTCAGACTTTATACATTATAGATTGATTGACTCCATAAGTACGTGCTATAAGTCGTGCAAGCTGCAATCTGTAGGCGACTTCTTGAGGGGACTCAACTGTGCACTTACACCAAGAACAAGCAAAAATTACACAAAACAGTTGGAGGTGAGCGCTAGGTATAAAACATTAGTCTAACACATCGTAAAAATACTTTTTCAACATTTATACAAGTTAAGTGAAAAAGCTTTCCTGCCCCTTAAAGCTCCAGTATAACTTTTAAGTTGGCTTTGCAGCATTAGTAAAGAGTGCTTCAGCCAACAGCTTTTGGCTTTTACCGATAGTGTTTAAAACCACCATGAGATTATACAAACTTATTCTTCTTGTTTAAAGTATTGCGACCTCTATAAATTTAGCGGCGAACTAAAAGGCGCTTTTACAAATGGACCTGAAAATTGTCCTTAAACACGTAATACCATTTCACCACAAGCTTTTGGATCTCATCCGAAGCTGCGTATCTAGATCCAAGATTGGAGTGAACACTGAACTCCGTTCACCGATCTAGATCCGTGTGCCTAACAACTTCGTCTGTCAATCGAGTTCTCACAACTCGATTCAACGTTTGGATTCGGATTGGAATTCATAAAATAATGTCAGCAGTCTGTAGCATTCCATTGTTCTGCATCAGAGATCTGCATTGGCGTAAAATCCTTACCCGTTACCCTTCCGTTACCGTCTCAAAAAAAAATTCTCTACCCTACCCTACCCTACCCGTACCCGTTTCTGAACGCGATCACGTGTGCCAGAGATGTGCATTGGCGTAAAAACCGTACTCGTTACCCAATGCAGATCTCTGTTCTGCATTATTCGATAATAAAATAGCAGCCATTGTAGTGAGGTGTTTCTAAAACCTGTTGCTACTAAAACCCGATTTGGTTTGATTGAATCACATTTTGGTGTGAACACAACTCCATCCAAGTGAATATTGGAACTCTGTTCAGTTGGATGTGATCGGGCGGATTATTATGCCTTATACCAAAACGATACATTTTACCCTTATACATCGAACGGTTAAACCCGCGCTATACTGACAAGCTGATTAAAGCGGGTTAATACGGGACGGAATGACTTGAATCATCCTACTTGACCACTAGGGTCAACAACACATGCTTTTCATCCTTAAAACCCTTTCGGGACTCAAAGTGTTTTACAAAAAGAAATTTCTCCGCTTAAATTCTACGCTCGAATTGGTTGCCGCCCTATTGGCAGAGGGGGCAATGGGTTTTAGCCGTCTCAATTAGACCGTTGGAATGTGTCCAGCAGAGAGACCGATGGCAATCTTCTCTCTCATAAAAATCCTACAAGGAAGGATGCAATTTCGACGAGGATAAAACCGCTTCTTAACAATTTTTTAAACCTTCAATAATTATATCCAAAGTCAAAACTCAAAACAGTAAATGCAATTTACGACCAAATTTGATTTAAATTGGAGAGAATTATCCTCGCCACCACACTCCTCACACCCCGCCGGTGTAATTGATGGAATCTATGTCAAATTGTGACGAATAAAGGCTGGATTGTGCTCGGATCAATTACTGCCACAACAGGAAGATGCGAGAGCAATCGCACCGAATGCAATTCAGCCAAAGTGACATTGGTGTCAAATGACACGTGATTTCCAATGCTTTTGTTCGCCGTGTCCTTGGAATGATCAGATGCAGATTTTTATTTTTTTTTAATTTTTTTTTCTTGGGTTTGGCTGACTCGAGTGTGCTCATCGAAGCCGATTATTTGTCTCTTTTTTTTCCGCCTTTGTCTTTTGTCTTTTGCGTGTTTACTTTCCAAACTGCAATGTTTAGCGAACAAACATCAGCGAAAGCTGAAGTTTAAGTGCATTGTGATGCGCCTTCAGTAAAGTGATGGCATTAATGATGCATTAAATTAAACTCGTTATACTAATTGCAGTGGGCAGTTTTATATTCGAATCGATTTGTTGACAAAGTTGGAGTGTAATATGGAAAATTGTAAGCATTTTAATTAAAAAATTATGTTTTAAGTATTCATAAAGTCATTTTAACTTGTTTATATTTTTTAAACCAGTCTGAATGTCGGGTTTTAGGCGTTAGTGGTTTTGTGATGCCACTTGTTTATGACCTTAAAACTTTCATAAAGTAATTTAGACTAAACAGCGGTTTAAACAACATATTGTTACGCGTCCAGACCGCACCGTGAAGCAGCAGGTCTAAGCACTCATCATAATTATTCACATGATGTCACCAGACTGGTGAGAGAATTTGTAAACTCTCACTCGAATTGTGCATTTGGACCCACTGCTTCACAGTGCGGTCTGGATGCGCGACAGTATTTATACGTTAAAATAACTAATACAAAATGTTAATAGCTGATAAATGAAGCTATACTCTGGCCATGTGTAAGTTTGGCCTAAATCCGAGCCTCATAACTCACTCTGTGCTGCCACCAGGAAAAATAGTTCAGAGTTTATTGCTTGCTTCTTCCAGAAATCTTAGAACGTTCGCTTACTATTTTCAGTAGATCGGTTGCAATCCTGGTGTTTGGATCTATTTTCTTGTATCACTACACCAGAGAAAAGGCTCGGATTTAGGCCAAGCTTACACATGGCCAGAGTATAAGCATATGCTAAGAACGTTCTATGTCACATGTGACTTCATCAAAAGCACCACCTGTCGACAACTTTTCAAAACTTTCATAAACTAAAGATGGAGAAAAATGCAACAATTTGTAAAAGTTTAATCAAACGATATGAAATTCCAAGGGCAATTGAACATGTAAAAACAATGGTTTTGGTCTAATATTGACATACATAATCTCGTAGTCAAGTAGAATGATTTTGAGTCATTCAAGAGGAATTGTAGCGCCTCATTCATGTCACCAAGGACAAACTGTACAGATGGTGCCGCTGATTGCTTCACATTTGTATGCAGTACGCAAAGTCATGTTATCGTACCTTAAAATTGGTGTTAGAGGTTTCTTTTTTCTAAAATCAGTTCAGAATGTCCCATCGTAGTGTATTAAGGTATGGAAAAAATATATCACTGTAATATATTACTACAAGCTTTGTTCGCAAGTAGAATTGTTCAGCAAAGGTGTACAAGGTGGAAAATTGTTAATCCTAATTATAGAAAACATTTTTAATGTTGTTTTTTTTTATTAGAGATATCTAGGACAGGAGTCGGCAACCTTTTGAGACGGAAGAGCCAAAAGTTTCAATTTACAAAACTTCCCAGTTTTTAAAGAGCCACTAACATTTTTGTTTCAATATTATGGTATTTGATCCTGACATCGAAAGAGCCGCATGTGGCTCGCGAGCTGCAGGTTGCCGACCCCTGACCTAGGACGATCAACTACAGGACTTCTCATCCGCCACTTTTTTGGAATCTAGGTTGTTCAGTGGAAATGTGAAGTAGGCGCCATCTGTCGTCGCAATGTTAAAACTTTTTGCGGGCAAATGGCGGACAACCGACATCCCACATTTACATATCTGGCGGACGTCTTAACATAGTTCAATTTTATTTAACGTTTGATTTAAAAATAATATCTAAAAACATGATAAATAATATTCAGGCATGTACCACTTTATAATGTCCTCTAAAAATGTAAATGCGGGATGTCAGTTGTCCGCCATTTGCCCGCAAAATAACGTCAATTTGTGCCGTTTCAGCTGGATAGTGCCACGATCACAAGACAGAATCGCATTACAGTCTGAATTGATGCGAACGCGGCAATTTCACGCGTGAAAGTGTGTGTGGCAACCCTTCGCACGCGAAATTTCAGAGTTGACTTGAAGTCTACTTTTTCGCTTTGCTTGGAAAGTTTGCACGCGTTGACCAATGACAGACGAGATAGCGGATGTCGTCACCAACTTCACAATTGATTCAAAATGATGTATCAATCACTTCTCTTTGCTAGATGCGAAGTCCGACAGTTGATTATCTTAGGAGATACTTACTGTAATTGATACAGCCAAGAGCGCAACCATAAGAGTGTGGGCTTTGTGCTTTGCCTGGTGTCAGACACGCAAACTAACATACGCACTGTGGCAAAATTTGAAGTTCCTATCTCTGAAAGTTCGTAACTTGAATGTTCGTATTGAGGGGACTCATTGTCCATCTCTAATTTCCAAAGCCACAACCAAAATACGTTTTTCCAACAATCATAAGTCAATCGAATGTTTTTCTCTCTCCTCCCTTTTTATTTATTTCTGACCAATGGCCACCAACACTCAAAACAAATCGTAATCCTAGCGGAAAACTTTCCAAACTTGAGTTATTAACATTTTTTTTCCATTTGATTTTATGATGGGGGAAAAGTTTTTATGACAACATTTTTTTTTATTGTCATTGAACAGATTTTATTATTTTATTTTTTATTTTTCTATTTTTTATTTTTTTTCAAAAATCTATTCATTTTCCTTTTTAAGTGTCGAAGTCATTCGGGCCATTGTTAGCAGGAAAAGCCGTCTTTCGGAGACCCATTGATAATGTGCTTGACAGTAATGAAGAGAATGTCTTGGATGCATTGCACATCAACACTTTTTCTTTTCACAGGGGTAAGTTCCAACTTTATACTTTCATTTTTTTTTAAATTTTTTTCCTATCTAATCTAAATCCATTACTGGAATCCATTTTTTTTCCAATCCCTAACATTGTTGTTCAATATTGTGTGCATTACATGGCAAATTCAGAGACAGAAAAGAAAAAAAAAATTTCTTGCGAAAACAAATGTTATTGCGAGGTTTGGAAGAGGTCCAGCAAAAAACTGGAGGGGGAAAAAAGATGAAAAAGGGCCATTTGGATTTCATTTGTAGTGTCATCTAAGTGGAAGAAAAACAAGAGGGGCAAAATGTGCAGTCAGTGTGTGATGTGCAGCCAAGCAAGGCGGTTTCATTACATTAATTTCGGAATGAGTTTTCCCCTAGAAATGCTTCTTGCCGGTATCTGACATTGAAGTCGATTACAAAATGCTGAAACGCGGTGAAAAATTATGACCTATCTTCTCCGTATAGCTGGTAATTAACCCTTTGAGGCGTGGCAGGCATCCAGTGCTTGCTTTTGACCACACCTGTCTGTGGTGGTGTTCTGCCAACGCATTAAATCCCAGGATGAGTATGTGGATACAACGGTGAACTATTATATTGAGTAAAATCAACCGATAAGTTTGAATGCAAAACAAACATCATAATATATGTGTCTTAAAAAAAGGCAAAAATTGATACGTACATGTTACGTATCGTTAAAAAGAGACATAAATCGCCGTTTTTTCCCGGAAAAAATGCATATATTTTCCGATTTTCGGAAAATATGCAATTTAAGCCAATTTTGGCTATACAGTATATGCAATATACATATGAAGCATGCATTTATGCATTTATCCCGGGTCTAGTTATAACAATAAATTCGTTATGTCGCGGTTCGTTATAACGAGGTTAGACTGTATACCTAAAATTAGCGTTGCGCCGAATATGATATACGGCCGAATAACCAAATAATAAAAAAGAACAAGGTTTGTAGTTAAGTAAACGCCATTTTTAAGTTTAAAAATGTACTTTTTACGTAAAAAATGCAATTTTAGGCTTAAAGGGTAAGGGGTGTATTACAAGATATTATTGTCAAAGAACAGTGTACTCGTACACTGATGTTTACACGGGCATTATTGAATTCTTTTTATTACTCGCAATTGAGGACCAATTTGGTGACTCTGGTCTGCCAGGTCGGGAGACATTAGCAACAGTTTCTACTCGTTTAAATTTGTTCCAGATGTATGAAATGGTGCTCTGAGCAATCTCTGAGACTTTCCAGTATTTAAAAGTTTAATAACTGTATTTCTTCGATTAAAAGTCACGTCTTTGTAATCGATGGCGACTTTAATTTGAAGAAATACCGTATACAGAGTAAGTGATTTTGAGTCATTTGTTAGGTCTTTATCTTTAGGCATGTTTGTTTTGCAAACACTCAAATCACTTCTCGGTGCATCGGATGAGCACTGCTGAGTTTAGTGATAGGAGGGAGAGGGTTGTCATTAAATTTTAATTAAAAATTCGACATTTTTCTTTACTTGGTCGAGTGAATACTTCTTTTCTTTCTCCACATGGATTGTGATCAAATATTGTTTTTCCCAAGTGAGTCAACTAAAACACCGGTAATTTATTTTTATTTTGTTTTCATTTATTTTCAAAATGCCACAGAATTCTAGCATTTGTCGTGTTCTGTTAAGTGAATAAAATTATTGTTAAGACTGCAAAAAAATAAAATAAGCTGAAATCAGCGCATGTGGTGACTGATCGAATACTTTTTGTTAAGTCTAAGCCGCGCATAGACCAATAGCCAATGGGAGTTTGTCACAATTATTTGTAAACAAACTATGAGCGCACTAACAATGGTTGCATTCAATGCCTATAATCCGAAATGGTTTCCTTTGCTGCTTAAATTAACAATTGAAGTAAGGGAAAGAAATGGAGAAGAAACAGTTTTTGATTGTTAGCATTGAATGCAACCTAGGACGATTAACCACAGGACATCTGGCAGTTTCTCGTTGTGTAAAAGAGAGACAATCTTGTCTGGTGATTATGGCGCCAACTGTTGCCAGAATACAATAAAAATGATGGTATTTGCAGACAAATGATGAGTTGTTCAAATCCAATAAAATGTCAACAATGGGCAAAAGCCTGTGGTCAATTGTCCGCAGAAAGTTGTAATATTGCAACAACGTTCGTACAAGTTAACATTTGTTCGCACAAAAATAGTGAATGGGAAGTCCTATGGTTAATCGTCGTAGGTACGATTAATATTACATAAAGAGGAATCAGAAAAGAAGTTTAAGTACTTAACTGGTTAAGTACTTAAGTGTAGATATGCAACTGAGCATGCCCAATGTGTAAAAAAAATCTTTAAAAATGTTCTGGGCATGCTCAGTTGCATATCCACACTTAAGTACTTAAGCAGTTACCGTACTGCCTTGAACAATGGCCGGGCGCAATTAAGCGCCGGCTCTTGATGAAGCGCCTGGCAACCGCCACTCGAAAAACCAATAAGCGCCTGCCTCAAATAAACGCCGGGTTAACCGGAAAATACTTTAAAAACGGTTATTAAAAACGGTTTTTAGTAGCCTTTTGGAGGAAACTTCGACGGACGAAACCTCAACAAACGAAACGTTCGGAGTCAGCAACTTTTTTTTTGGATAGAGGCCTGGCTTAAATAATCGCCTGGTTTTGAATAAGCGCCTGGCGGGCGAGTCGAAAAAAAAATTAAACGCCCGGGCCATTGTTTAAGGCAGTACGGTAAGTCCTTAAATTTCTTTTCTAATTCCCCTTATAGTTTGTTAAAGGGTACTTACGTTGTATAAGGGAAAAGTATCTTCCGAAAACTTTGTACTGACGACTTACGCCTAGTTCACACTTGAACCATTTTTCTACAAGTCAAACCAATATGGCAGACTTTTCTACAACTTAAAAGTTTAAGAAAAGTTTTCTACAACCTAATGTCATAAAATATTCCCATTATCTAGTCACGTACAGAAGGTGTGGTTATTTTTTAGAGAAGTTCATTTATCATTCCTTGTCAAAAACATTGCTAATTTGCACAAAACTGATTCCTAAGTGTGAACCGTTTGAATAAACCTGTAGATATTAGACTTTCTAAAGGTCGCAACTTCTACATAAGTGGTTTAAGTGTGAACTAGGTACGAGTCATCATATCGTCAGTAAAAGTCCCTACGATGTCTTACCGTATTATTACCCTGCTTTAAGCCACATGCCGTTGGACATGGGTTTACCAGGTTTTTGGAATTTAGGTCCAACAGTTTATACCGGCATGCCGGTGTGAAGTGAAACATGCCGGTATAAGTGAAAAAAGCTGTTTTTTTTTGTTTGTTTTTTTTTACTTAAAAGAGCCCGGATGAATAATTATGTTGGAATTTAGGCCTGAAATTTGAGTTTTCTAAATTTTCTGAAGATTATTACTAAAATTTTGGTAAATTTATAGGAATTTAGACCAATTTCCTACATTTTGGACATCTTAAATGCTATTTAAGCTTGTTAAGGCTCAATTCTTATTGAAAAAAATTCGCACTCATACCAGCATGCCGGTAAAACTCACACTACACAGGCATGTGGCGTAAAGCGGGGTAATACGGTATCATGATGTTCCAAAACTGGATAATATACAATACATGTGTTCAGCTATGCTTTATCTCTGTCAATGTGTGCACAATTGGCGTAATTTTATTATAATAACGTGTATTATTCATGTTTTTGAAACAGATTCTATCATTTGTAGCCACGTCCAACTTGACCACCGAACTGGTTGTACGGAGCACGTGCCGCACTATTGTGAATAACAGTCCTATATTTTGTCCAGTAGAAGATTTTGCATGGCTCACACGTCTTTCTTGTTACATCCATAATCAGGCGATTCCTGAAGCGAAAAAGTTTGTGACATGCGACAAAAGTCTGTTGCAGTTGCAGCTGAACTGCACACACGTGTCGCTGTGCAGACAACACGTATTGGAAAACGGCACAATTGTTCACGTGCTGCTATCACCTGAAGCCTACAACCTAAGTGACCCCACAAGCGAAATCTACAAGACCTTCACTAAACAAAGAGACATAGACCAGTTCCATTTGTGTTGTCAAAAGGCTGTTGAATGTTGCAGCTCAATGTTGAGTAAACCCTCGACTCCAAAAGGTGAACAATTAACAATGGCATAACTATGTATTTTTGGCCCTCAATTCTCGCCTTCTGCCCAGAGAATCAGCAAATTCTAATTGGCTGCTTTGCCGGTGTGGTGATACAGGATAAGACCACAACAATTTTGTATTCATAAGTAAAACCAAAGGTATACTGCGTAAAGCCAAAGGTGTACTGCGTAAAGCCAAAGGTGTACTGCGTAAAGCCAAAGGTGTACTGCGTAAAGCCAAAGGTGTACTGCGTAAAGCCAAAGGTGTACTGCGTAAAGCCAAAGGTGTACTGCGTAGAGCCAAAGGTGTACTGCGTAAAGCCAAAGGTGTACTGCGTAAAGCCAAAAGTGTACTGCGTAAAGCCAAAGGTGTACTGCGTAAAGCCAAAGGTGTACTGCGTAAACCCAAGGTGTTCGTGCACAGAAACAAATGAATTTTTCCGTGCATCATCACTATCGGAAAGAATAGAATTCCAGCTGCCAGAAAGTTTCCGGGCGTGTGTACCATGGAAAGTTGCCATTCTGTACACGGAATCAGGCTGTGCGTACTTAACTTAAGACGCTAGGGGTGTACCTGTCTGCTCTAAGTGAATTAATTGTTTGTTTAATTGCTCTAATGCAGGGGTTCCCAAACTTTTTAGCATCGCGACCCATTTTTAAGCAAGTCGATCTTCCGCGCCTCACTTCATCTACCGGTGCATTAAATTTTTCAAAAATGAACTACTAAAAAGAAAAAAAACCAAGAGAAAAAAGAAATTTTGCATAAAATTTTACATGAGTTTGCAAAAATTAATTTTAGTGCACTATTCTAGGGGGGCGTCATGTCTACAAGTTAGTTAGATTGGGAAACGCTGCTCTAATGAGATCAGTGCCCTCTTTTATTAAAAGTTGTTGGGTTGTAACTCTTTTGGAGTGCATTTGTTTAATTTAATGATCACCCTCTTTCAGTAGAAGGGACAATTTATCAGGACAAGTCATCAGCCAGCAGTAATTTGCCTGCTGACCAATGACTGGGCAGATTGTTAATTTGCGAAACTAAGATTGCAGGTCCTTAAGCAGTGCTTAAGAAAGTAGTTATGCCATTTTGGCTAATAACAACGATGTCAGAATTACAAAAGCGACTCGAATTCTTGTTAGGTATCCGTGTTTGTCCCAGGACTTGGGATGGTTGGCAATGCTTTGACGACACCCCGGTCAATCAATCGTTCGAAGCCGTATGTCCCGAGCACGTCGACTTTGAAGGAGAATGCTCTGGTAATTTATCATTACTTTCATTTATTGTTTGGCTCATTTATCCAGTTCACACAGTTTGTACAGTATTTCATGTGGTGACGATTAAGCGGCCATGCTTACATCCGGGTTATTGGCCTCTCATGCCAATGTTAGAGTGGACGAATTACAGCGCATGCGCAGCCAAAGACTCAACTACCAGACGTCATTACACGCACATAGGTGCTTATTGCGTGTCACTGCTGGCACTTGTGCCTGCACTTTTCATTTTCTTTTCGTACAAGTAAGTAAATAAGGAGGACCGTACAGTACTTTGATTTAGCACCATGGCAGAAATTTCTGTATGGCTTTCATACAGAGAGAATTCAAGAGGGACGTTAATTCAGGGAAAATACATTTACACCTGTTTCCTAACACCACCAATAGTGCTTTCAAGGAGTAGACAAGGAGTAGACAAACACGCAAACATTGATCTTGCCACCTGCAAGGTCTACAGGCATAAAGGTGTGATGTTTACACCCAATGTTTATTGTACCTTAGTCATGTAATTTAATGCTAACTAAGACTCCAAAAGGGGAGATCAAACCTCAGATGAACGAACACTGTTACCGTTGAAATTCCTCGTTATAACGAATAGGTCAAAATGGCTTATTTGGTTGGTTGGTCATAGAAACACCATGATCAGAAAATTCGTTATAACGAACCGATTTTTTCAGTCCCTTGCGATTCGTTATAAGGAGTTTTGACTGTACGTATACTCCAAATAGATACAACGTGGTCCTAACTCCTATTGGTTGGGCTGGATTACGCCTAAATGTGGACAGTGCTCTACTACGCGGAAAGTAGTTCTGTTTATTTTCAATGAATTTCAGTGTAAAAAGTGATTAGAATGATGGATTTTATTTATTTGGTAAGAAAATATTTATTTTATTTGCTGAAATAAGCTTTTCTCTTTTTAATCAATCAGACAATGTTAGCATAGTTTGTTGGTTTCTTTTGGCAGGTAAAAAAAGGTTTAGTTTTTTATCGGTTGTTTTGCCGAGAAAGGTTACAATTCTGGTGTTATGGGCTACTTTTTTTGTTCCACTACACCAGTGAGACGGCACAACCAATAGGAGTTAGGACCAAGTTGTGTCGGTTTGGAGTAAAGTGTGGTTTCACTTGTATTTCAAACCTTTAAAATGCAATCATACATTCTTTTACACCCACTAGATACATTCGAAAAGTCATTAAAACGAGTGTAAACACATTTACACTCGTTTTTGCACAACATTTAGACGAATTAATTCAAGCAAATTGGTTAAACGGAAACGACTTACCTGCCACGTTTTAACATTGGCGTGCAAGACTGCAAACCAACTACTTTGGCGCCATCTTGGATTGTCGCTTCAATTTTTAATGTCGGTACAACGCGTGCAAATTCTAGTATTCTTATATACAGTATAACAATCTGATCTGATAGTTACATATTTTTCATGTGCTAATTTATTTACACTTGAATTTACACTGAAATTTACACAAATTAATTTTTAAACCGAAAACCGAGTCGTTTAACTTGACATTTACACTACCAATTTCACTGGTCCTTTATTGCAAATGACTTTTCGAATGCAGTGACTTAACTAATGGTGCTAAATTAAAGCGACGTACAGCACGCAGAACATTAAAAAAAACAGTCTTTATAAAGGATTAATTTCTATTACTCAGACAACTAAGAGTTCCTCGCATAACAATGCACAAAAATCTTTTCATTTCCATCTTCATCAACGGCGTGGTTTTCGTCACTTTCAAATATTTATTGATTCTGAAGCCTCTCGTATCCTCCGATCTACCGGTGAAAGAGGGCACTGTGAGTGATGAAGCTTTTGTTTGTCTTCTACCCCTCGGCTCATTCTCTCACGCCTCTCCCGCCCCTCGTTTCAGGTTGAATGCAAATTTTTATACGTTTTAACCAAATACACGCGCTCCAGTAACTACATGTGGATGTTTTGCGAGGGACTTTATTTGCACAAACTCATCGTTGCTGCGTTCGCCGAGCAGAAAAATCTCATCATCTATTACCTTATAGGATGGGGTAATAGCAGCACATATTATGCACTTGTTTCGCAGAAGCAACATTTCTTTTTCTTTCCTTTTCTTCGGTTTAGGGTTTCCTGTAATTCCAGTTTTTATCTACAGTGTTTTGATGTTGTTTTACAGCGCAGGCAGCTCGGGCTGCTGGTACGCGCCCACCGAGGGTTATGAGTGGGTGTTTCACGTTCCAAATCTACTCAGTCTAGCGGTAAAAGAGAGAAATATGAATTGCAAAGCAATCTGGTGTAGTTGAAACTGGATCATTTCAGTTAAACTTCGTCTTCCTCTGCAACATCATTCGAGTGCTCGTCATCAAGTTACGCGCCACCAACACAAACGAGCCGAGCCAATATAAGTAAGGATGAGATGTTAGGTGCGTTCAAATACGAAAAGTCTGCTTGAATGAATAAAATAATTGCACTAAGTGAAATACAATTTTGGTTTAAGTGTATTTTACGTTTAAATTTTGATTTATTATAATAATAGGACAGGAAATGATGTCATTTTTGTTTTAAAATTGAAGTAAAACACAAAATATTTTAATTTTTGAATGGAGCTACTGTTTGTAGCAATAACCTAAATATTCTATACTTATGTCACCCCCATTTTTATGTAAAATCACTGCCAAATTTATTTTTCTACAAAACTTATAAACCTGTTAATTTTAAATGAATTCTAATGCCAAAATACATTTATTAAAAAATTGGTTTGATTCCAGATGAAGCGCAAAAAGAAATATTTCAAAAAAACTGATAATGGCGCGCACCTTATAATACTTAGGATAACATGGGATTTCTCAGCTTTGAATTTAGTTAGCATTTTTTGTCGTTACCGTATTTCTTTGATTGAAAGACCCACTTTTTTCTTCATATAAATATCTCTAAGAACGAGGTGCAGCTTACTCTCAACCAAGGATAACTTGGACACACATCCGTGTGTTATTTCCTATTGATTTGTTGTTCTGTGCGCTGATTGGATGACAGAAATCTCCTGCCATGCATTGCTTGACAACTAAGCATGTTTGTTACCTGTTGTCATCCCAGAATACAGTGGGGCTGTGTATTATGTATGTGGCGCCAGCGGTGGCAAAATGCACTGATCATGTGGATATGTGTCCATGTTATCCTTGGTTCATTTTTGGCCGAATATCGATTGTGTGTCCAACTTCTTGATTTCAGTTGAGTAAAATAAAGTTGGTTTACTTAAGCAAACGTTGAAACAACGTATGTAGTCAATTTAAATCACTTGAGCAAATTTTTTTTAATTAATTTGAACGCACCTATTTATTTTGGTCGAAAAGAAAGTGAAACAAACTTGAACTGCTTACAGGAAAGCAGTTAGGGCTACATTCGTCTTGGTTCCGCTTTTCGGAGTGCACTTTGTCATCACCAGTTATGCACCTCCAAAGGGGGAATGCACATGGCTCAATGCATACTTCTACTTAAATTATTTACTAGATGGTTTACAGGTGAGTTTGTTTGAACTTTTTTAAGTCCGTACTGCAATAAATTATAATAATTTAGGCCTAAAAAATTCGTTTTATACGCATACAATACGCACCAAAAATTCCATTTTATGCAAAATATAAAAATTTAAGTATTGTAAGTAGTGTTTTGTTTTTATGTCGGTTATATTGACTTTCTAAAGTTTACGTTATCGTTAACGTAAACTTTAGTAAGTCAATACTGTGTAGCATTTTTCAGAGATTATTTGATCTTCCGCTTAGCGTATTTTTAACTTTCCCTTGTTCTAATTGATAACGTAGTGGTAACTGTTGCCAAGACACTTTTAACTCGTTGTAAATTATTGATTTAGTCTTTTCGTGCATGAAAATCTAAATATTTGTGCAGTGCTGACTGCTCAGTTACTTAAATCATTTTTATTTACATTTTTATTTACTGTTTATTTATATTTTTCAGGGTTTTCTAGTCGCACTCATATTCTGTTATTTCAACGGAGAGGTAAATATTTTAAATAATTTTAAACCAAATAAAAAAAAAAGAATAAAAAAATTCATGTTGCACGTTTTAATGTTACTTTTCGGAGCTCAACCAAAAGTTGCTTAAATTTAAATTATACTTACCGTACCGCCTCGTTTAAACGCCCGGGTTCATTAAGACGCTGGGCAGTCATCGGCGATTTACGGAATAGACTTTTGGAAAAATGAGGTCAGGTGATAAGATCATGTGATCATAACAATGCTGCAATTGGTAAGGGGGCAAATATCACCACTTTAGCATTACTTTTGTTATTTATTTACCAATTTTTTTAGTTCACTGTGCATTGTTTTATAAAAAAAAAATTAAGAAAATGATGAATACATGGTGGCTAACTTGCAAGAAAACTAACAATGTATTGGACCTTTAAACAACCTGCAATATTGACAGAACAACTTTGATTTCCGCATTCCAAATGGGAAATATGGACGAAATTGCCGCCGGGACGGCCGGGTCCCCAAAAATCGGCGATTTTTTGTGAAAAATGGTGATTTTTGCAGAAAAATTCCCGATTTTTTGGTTATGCGCAATCGAGGGGCTCAAAAAATATATTAAACGCCTGGGCGTTTAAACGAGGCAGTGCGGTATTCATTTATTAAAATCTACCACCTAATTATTATAAACCATGAAGAAACACGGCTCTGTTTGCCTCGTTTCTTTCCCTATAGATTATATCTCTGTTGCGACGCTCCTTCACTCAGTATAAAGCTGAGAAAAATCTGGACAGGAATAGTCGGCAGCTGCACGAAGTCTACCGACAAAGCGTGGCCGTCACAGAACACACGTGACGCCTACAGTCCACTCTGTGTGTCCATATAACAGAAACCCTTTTCTTCCTTCGCTGCTTTTCTGTGCCGTCCGTCACTCGTTATTTGCTCCTACTGTACCGTATTTTCAAAAACACTCATTATAATAACGTGTGATGATACTCAGGTGCACGGTCTGATCAAACGCTCTTTTAAACGGTGGCGACTTC